>JANSTT010017926.1:0-15371 GCA_026745375.1 Platyura marginata | reverse complement strand
ATAATTACTGAAAAACACAATCAAAAAAGCTTTTTTATCAAATAAACAAAACAATCAAAATGGCCAAAATGCGCACTACGTATGTTTTCTCATCCGCAATTTGGATGTCGCATGCTTGCTTTCGTCCCCTTGCCGATGTGCGGATTGCAAATGCTGCTTCACTTGTTTTGTGTATGGATACGTTATCTGCTCTTCCTCTTAACTATATATTCTAAGTCTGCAGTAAAGAGCCATAGATCTATTATACTAGTGGATTGTCGATAGTCTAAAAAATGTCAGATGAAATAGTTGACGTTTTAGAATTCAAATCGTCATTATATACTACGTATATCAAATGCAATTTGTTTGCTCGAACCAAAAAAAAAAATTTTAACAAAGTTGGTTTTTAAAATATTTTGCTAATTCCTTTATCATGCTCCAAAAATCATTTAATATGTTTTTCTTCACTTTTTATTCAATCACTTTCTGAAATAATTCCATTTAAAAAATAATTAGGAAAAGCAAATATTGTATTGATTGCTACTTGACATCTTGGAATTCAAATCAAATCTTACAGAAACCATTTCATATAAAAATGATCGAATATACAATCCATTAGTATAATAGATCTATGGTAAAGAGCGCACTGACATCTATAAATTAAATAGAAAACTAATGGTATATCTGAAGGGATTTTCGGTATCTATGCGATTTTCGAACAACAATACTCTGTCAATGTCAAAAAAAACTCCTACAAATTTACCAATGCACACAAAATATTATTTAGAAATATTGATTATAAACTATTTTACTGTATTTAAATGTTACCGCAAAACTGTTTGTAACGAATTTTGAAAGTGTGGTTTTCGTTATATATTTATAATTTGCCCTGATTTTGAAATATTTTCATTAAAAACGTTATGTTTGATTAATGTACATTTTAACCTCAAATTTTGTTCTCTGAAATATATCCGAAATTGCCAATAAATAAATAAAGTATCTGAAAAATGTCTTTAAAAAGAAAATTCGAAGAATATCATGATCCTGATTATCCACAGCAACCAAATATAAAGAAAATTAAGGACACAAAAATAGACAGTCAGGAGCGCCGCGATCGAGTGAGATCAATTGTCAAACGGGAATTCCAAAAGGAGCTCAATCAAAAAGAACAGGAAATAAATAAAATAGAAAATAAATTATTTCAATCTAAACAATTATTACAAAGAATTCGGTATGCGGTCGTTGCCAGTTTTTATACAAAAAAAAATTTAGAATATACTGAAAGTGAAATTAAGCAACAGCTAAGTGTAGCCGGTCCACAACCAAGTTCATCGTCTAGTATATCATCCGTTGGTCAACAGAAATCTATTCAAAGTGCCATACATCCGTCGCTAAAGAAATTATTGGGTAAAGCGCCTATTGATTATGATGAAATTTTAAGGATACGACCGATGAGACAAGCTGCGCAAACGGCAAAATCGTCTATATCGGAAAAACTTAGGGCCAAAAGGGAAGAGAAAAAACTAAAATCCCTAGAATGTAACAATGCAGTAAATGAGAAATTCCGAGTAATTATTTATTTGCATTTTTTAATTGATTTTTTCTTTATTTGGCATTTTTATAGAAAATCCCTCGGTATGTTCATCCCACCAAGCAAAATGAAAACATTGAAAAATTAACATCAGCCCGAGGACGAGGACAATTTAGACATTTAATTGTAGTTGGTAATAATTTTACGTTTTGTAAAATGAAAATTCTTCAATTGACTGTTAATTTTTTTAGGGAATACCTCAAAATATGTAGGCGATGAAAAATCTGGTGATGATATCACCCACAAATGGTTGGTGTATGTAAAAACAAAAGACACAGACATAAGTGTGGAACAAATTGTAGCTAAAGTGAGATTCTTTCTTCATCCATCATATAAGCCGAATGATGTGGTAGAAGTCACGTAAGTAGGCCATTCAGATGTTTGGCGTTTTTGTTGTATATTATATAAGCTTGGAGATTTTAATTCTGCTAGACTAGACTAGAATATAATTTGTTTATTTTAGTTCTAGTTTTCGTTGTAATAATTTTAAAATTTCACGAAACATTAATTGATTGTATTGGGGGTGATTGATGCATTTCGACCTGTATTTAGATCTTCTTATCCGCAAAGTTGAATTGGGCGTCTCTGATGTATTGTCTCCATCTCGTGTGGTCTTGGGCTGTTCTCCTCCAGTCAGTGATACCGGATTTGAGCATCTCTGTTTATGGTTCTAAAAACCGTTTTCGTTGGCCACCCGGTCAGGTGTGGCGTTCACCAGTCGACTAGTTACTCTTTCTGCGTCCATTCTGGATACATATCCTGCCCAGCGAAGTCTTCCAATTCTAATAAATAGAAAATTCTCCGGCTCTCTGTATAGCGCTTTCAATTCGTGATTGAATCTGATTCTCCAAATATTATTATCCATTTGTACTGGGCCATATATTTTATGGAGTATTTTTCTCTCTATGGACATGCACAAGGTCTCGGAACTGTGGCATTCTTTTAGGGCTCTCAATTATATTCCACTTTTTAAAACATAAAAGGTAAGTTTAAGTTTCACAATTTAATTTAAAATTAATTGAATTATTTTATTTAATTAAATTAATAAACTATTTAATATTAATCACATCGACTGAATTATTCGATGAGCTAATCATAACTAACTAACGGCCAATTTCTTCATCAGGTACTAAAGTGGACTTAATACCTGGTCTAGCTAGTTCAGGTTTATTATCCCATCTCCATCTTTATTACCGGCGTTAATCTACCATTAGGGGTAATTTACTGTAGCGCGTTTACACGAGAAATTGTACACGGGCAATGGTAGCTGTCCAAATGTCAAAATTGTATCAATAATTTTTTTCTTTTTTTCTTTTTTTTCTTTTTAATAAGTAAAAATGGAAAATATAAAAGTTTTATCATCAATTATATGCAAAATATTTTATTTAGAAGACAAATTGTTTCTTGTTCTGTAAAATATTCCATTTTATTCAGAATTATTCATAATTTATTTGCTTCTGTCAATTTATGTCATAGTTACCCTTATTTTTTTGGTTTACCGAAGGTAATGTCTGATCAGACCTTTTTTGACAGCGGTAATGTACTTTTGATCTTTTCCATTACAACAGTAAATTACCGTCGGTACATTACCCTGGTAATGGAGACGGGGTATATTTCTAATACTCGATAAAAGTTAGTACTTGTGCATTTCTTCACATCACTAGTACCAGAGATAAATTAAGCAACCCGTACCAATGATAAAACGGGTCTAATACCGATTTTGATACTATTTTGACATTTGAAATGTCATTTTATTGTAATTTATGTGAGATTGGCCCGTTTCACACGAGGCATCTTTCGTTTTCGTTAAACAGGTTTTGCAGATAAAGGGTGCAAGATGAAGGAGGAAGGCGGTAGTTATTTTGACAGAACTTCGAATCCAAAATAATTTAGGAATCACGGTAGTTACACCAACACAATTACACTAAAAATAGTTCCGTTCTGCTTGCTTCCTCGGTAGAAAATGAAAAAATTCTCTCCCACATTCATAGCGTCATATACGTATAAGAAAATTAACTACTGGCGTTCCTGTATCATGTGAAAGAGCTTTCATTTCGGTAAACCTGTTTAACGAAAACTAAAGATCCCTCGTGTTAAACGGGCCATTAACATTTTCCAGAGCTTATACTATGATAATAATCCGTCTTGTGTTCTTTTATCTATTGGTACCTCCTTTGCAGATTTTGTAATAAAGAAGTATTAGTAATACTGTCGTAAATGATGAATAATAATCAATTTAAGTTTAATTGGGCCGCAACAATTCTTTGTCTGTCTCTACGCATATTATGTACTAGGTAATAAGTCTTTCACCTGATAAGTCTTTCATGATCAAAGCAACAATGTGCGTCTGTCGGTTTATTAGATTAACGAAATAAATATAATGATTTCAGAGGTCCACCGTTTCAATTATCACGACGTGGATGGGGAGAATTTCCCATACGGCTTCAGTTATTTTTCCATGGACATATTCAACAGAAACCACTGCAAATCTTTCATAATTTGGTATTAGACAAAAAACTAACGGGCCTACAAACCATGGGTAATGTTGTTGTTGAATCAATTAACTTTTAAGTATTAAAATTAAAAACTACTCGCCTAATAAATTTCAGGCGCTGAAACTATCGTTGAATTGTGGATTAATGTTCCAAATCAAATAAGAAATTCGATGAAAAATATACAAAATGAAGCGGTCGAGGTGAAAAATGAAATTGACGATACTACACATGTTAGTACAACAGAATATAAGAGAGATTTTGTATTTAATACTCACACAAATATCGACAAATTTGAATCTAAGGAACTTGATTTTGTAAAAAGAGAAATTTTGGATGCTCTAGATATTAGCACAGGCGAGTATTCAAGTGATTTTGTATTTGACAGTAATCCAAGAATAGAAGATCAATTCAGTTTATCGCCAACAATATGCGAAGAAACGGTTGTCACCGATTCAATACATCATAATTTTGACATCGATGATCATACAGATTTCCTTCAAAATATCACTTCAAGTTTGCCAACAATCGAGTGCAATCTAAGTGATAGCATTTCGAAAAATGCAACTATAAAAGACTGTAATGATCTGTTGAATAATCACGATTATGTTGCAGAGGAAGTTGTGACAACTACCAATAGTTGTGATTCAATGGTTGACATTAAGAGCGAATCTCAAAATGAAAATATTTCCTGTTTAGAGCTGGACGAATTGTTTAAAGAGGAAAAACCACAATTGGTACAATTCGATAAAGTGTCATCACCGACTATTTCAGTGCAGGCACTACAGATTACATCACCGCTTAACAACATTATTGAATCAACACAACAAAAACCTCCGCCACTTATACAACCGCAGAATTTGTTTAAATGTCTCGATAATAATGGAAAAGTAATTGTAGTGAAATTGGTGGTTGATCCAAATGATTCGAAAAAGATAAAAGTAATAAAAAATCCAAACACGACGCAGTCTCCTTCAAAATTGGTCTCAAATGTCCAGCAAAATATGCCCCAAAAGACAACCACTGTAGTGAGTTCATCTCAAATTGTATTGTCTAAAGCAATTGCGACCAATCAAAATAACAAAATTATTCCAAATGTTATGCCCAAGCTAATAGCAATACCTCAGCAACAGGTAAAAAATAACAACAACAATCTGACAAATAGAATTGCCTTACATTTAGTTCCAAAGTGTACATCGCTTAATAAAAATGTTAATCCTGTGATAACAAATACCCCAACGAAAATTCTATCACTGCCAGCTGTCAATTCATCCCATCCGAAAATTGTTTTGATACCGAAAAAAATTGGTGTTGAAAATCAAATATCAAAACCAAATACGATGCAAGTGACGAACAAACCAATAACGATGATGACAAAACTTACAGATTCGGTCATTATACAACAACAACAGCTTCCGCTACCCAATTTGAATGTGAAAAATAATAATTGTGCGAAGAAAATACCGATCGAAAATAAAAATGTTGTCATGAAAAATGGACAGATCTACTTTATCGATCCGGACAAAGTAAAGCAAAAATCACAAAAACCCAAACAGGAATCATTACTAAAACCACAGATTAGTTTGCTCAAAGCACATTTTCATAAACAAATACAATCGACACCAAATCAAACAACATTAAATGTCGGTGGCAGCAACAAATCGATATCAAAAATCATGACCAATCAAAATCATCCCTGTACTGGGGGTGGAAAATTGTTCCCGCCAATTTGCAGTAATAAATTTGTGGTGCCACAATTAATGCTCAATAAAATCGGAACCAAATTAAATAATCATAAATTTATCATCAACAATCGACGACATATTGAATACAGAAAAGAATTGGAGCATTTATTCTTGAATCGTAGTCATTTTAATAGTATACGAGCAGCGGTACAGTTGTTGTTGAAACATATTCCGTTAATTAGCCAATTGGCTAATGTCGCTGAGTATAGGACATGTTTTCCATTTGTTGTCGACACTAGAACTGCATACGATGGTCTTTCGTTTGCCAAGAGACAAAGTAATGAGGTAAGTTTTTCGATTTTTTTATTATACCCCCGTACGGATGTTAATTAAAGGGTATTATAACTATTAAAATTTGATTACACCAAAAAAGTGCATTTTCTCCATATATATTTTGTATGAAGATTCGTAAAAAAAACAAAAAAAAAAACATTTACATGGAGAAAAATATACACTTTTTGATGTAATCAAATTTGGTGCATGCTTTCAAAATCTTTATTTATAGGAATAATTTAATACATTCTGTAAATGAAATGTTATGTAAAGTCCAAAGTTTATTCTGGAAAAAATTTTAATTTAGGTCCCATAGGAAAAAAGTTAGGGCGGTGTGAAGTGAAAAAAGTTCTTTAAAATCAAAATGGTAATGTTTATTGGCAAATATTTTATAGAACGATGGTATATAGCAAAAAGTGTTGTTCCAAACATTTATAGAACAGTTAATTCTAAATAATTTAGAATAATTTTTTTTTTGATATTGGTAGTAAATAAAGAAATTGGTCTCCCAACGAAAAAAAGCTTGCAAAAAAAAGTTTTTTTTTTATATTTCTAGATTTTCTTACGGGATTTTTATGGGACTATGACCAAATGATAGAGGAATATTTCAGGAACATATTTTTAGAATCTCAGATTTCTAACAGTTTCTTCGAGGTTTTTATACGTTAAAATCTAACCCTATTGCGCTATGAAAAATGCATTATTTCTACCTCGTTTTTCACGTCATCGACGAAAATATTGTCTACAGCATGGCCTGGTATTTTCAAGATGGCGTTGGTAACACAGCCAAAATTTTATTTTGTTGGTTCTAAGGTGTTGGAGGTAATACACAAATAAATAAATAATATGTTTCTATGTTTTTTTTTTTACTCAGACGCCATATTGGTTTGAAGACCTCTGATTCTAAACGTACAACTGTAACGAAGGAATAGTAAAAGAAAACAAAAAATATATTTTTCTTTCTTTTACTATTCTACTATTACTATGTTATTAGTAGAGTAGATAGGAACAAAAAATTAATATTTGGTTCATTTTCACATTTTGTGATTCACTGAAGCTGAATGAAATGAATATATTTTAGAAATTACTATGCTATTAATCTGTCTGTAGACGTTTATGTTTTAAAATTTATCGTGACGAATGAAAGCTTGGACAAGTTGAGCTTTTTAAGATCTCACTTTAAGTCAGATACTTTGAAATTTGAATAACGATCATTTCGTTAATTTATTTTTATTTTTTATTTATGTTTATAATAATATATACTATTTACTATTTTGAATTAAAAATAAGTTTTCGAGTAGTTGTATTTATTTGTTCTTTTAATTTTTAATCCCGGGATTGAAAATTTTTAGCACCGCAGTCCCGGTTCTGGAAAAATGTTCCGGAATTGGAAGCCTTACTTTTGATTAACATCCATACGGGTATCGGAGTGAGAGATTTGCCCAGTTTTAAATCCTTCTATCCATATAATGTACTTTTAAAAATTTATTTTTAGTGGTATCGTGCAAAATTTATCAACAGAATGCTAAAACAACACAAAAACCTATCCGCATCACAAATGTGGACAACAAAAGAAATTGTTCAGTTTGCTCGACAATTTGGCTATACACCACCAATTAGAGAACAATGCGCCAAGCAATCGGACAACCAAAATCAATTAACAAATATTATCAAAAAGGAAATAAAACAGGAACATCTTAAAAACGACACAATCAGTTTTTGTACTCGCATTGAAAATTGGATAAAAATAGCTGGCGAAACAACATCACAGGCGGCACAGTTGAATTTTGCTTCGGATGGTAGTGATGATGTGATAAATATTGTTGATTGTGTTGGGGACAGTGTAAGTACAAAGCTTTGTTATACCGAAAATATGGTTTTGCCACAAAAATCAAATCACCTACGATTACAATTGGATGGAGGGATACAAACGGAAAGCTATTGGGTGGCGGATTTATGTCGTGATATCCATGTGCACCTAAAACCGGAGGAAATCGTTGAAGGTAATCGAATTTTTTGTATCTACAGTATTTTGTTGGATTGTCTAAAATTATGATCAATCAGGTGTTATGCATTCAACATCACAGAGATTATTGGTACAGGCATTGCATAGTTTTCTTGAAGATTTACTTAGACGAGCTTATGGCAGCAAAACAGACATTGAACGACAAAGGTATTTAGATCAATGCCTTTAGACTTTTTTATTTATTAATTATTCTTTTTTTCTTCCTCTTATTCTAGTACTTCATTAAGTGAAAATGCTATTCGTACAGATGATATACGAAAAGTAATATCAATTATAAAGCATTTTGATTTTCTAACCAATAAGCAATTAGGAGTGAGTCATACAAAGCAATAATAATAACATGTTTAATTTGTAGATTTATATACTATACAAAAAATTATGGAATTTTAATCAATTTATTTATTCGAGTGAATTGTTAAAGTCACAAAAACTGATTTCTATTTGTGAATTGTAAATAGTGTTATATTATTAATAGAATCGTTTTAATTTTGTATCTATAGGAGGTATTTTCTTTTGGTAATTTTCATATTTGCTTGATCGATTTTTCTTTTGTATGCATTTATTTTTATAAAAAAACCGATTTTGAACATTAAGTTTCTTGAATTTAAAAAAAAAAAAAATTATATATATATATATACTTATATACGAGTATATATCTCAAAACTGTACATGCAGCCAGACTTGTTAAAAAATATTTTTTAAGAGTATTTCAAATATAAAATACAAAATACTTTTCAAATAGTATTTTCTATTTGAAATACTTTTAATACAAGTATTTCAAATACTATTTTAAATAGAAAATACTTTTTTTTTAACAACGATTTTCATTAACATTTTTGGTTATTTGGTGAGTGATGGTATACTAACTACTCTTAAAAGAATCCATATTCACAATATTTATTTTATTTGTAAAAATTACACATTACATTTGTTTGCAAAGAATTATTTACATAAAATCGCATAACATAGATCCGATTCGAGCGCCCACGTAAAAAAATAATGATTACAGGTAACCCTCATATAACGCGGTACTTCTATAACGCGTTTTCGCTACAACATCTCTTGTACAACGCGGTCTTCCAAATATTGATTTTTTCGCTTAAAATTGTTTTTAAAATAGAATTAAAGTTAAAAATAAAAAAGAATAAAAAATAGTTAGATTAGGTGTGGTTTACCTCTCGACCTTTTCGGAAATTATTATGTTTTTGGTATTTTTTCTATGAAAAACTAGCAATTGTTTAGTAACTGTTTAGTGTTTGAACTTAAGCATAAGCGTAATAACATAACCTACTTTATAACAGCCGGAGTGATATTTTCAACAATTGTGTGTGTAGATTTACAGGCCTATTCTGTGCCAAAGTTAAAATCACACATAGCAACAAATCATATCATTGCCTCTAAATTCACCTTATCATAGTTTTTACTGATAAGTGTATTCTAGCCCAAAATCTATGAGCGCTTATAGCTGAAAATCGCTTTTAACTTAAAACCTGCTTACTAAACGTATTTCATCCATAATTGATTATCATAAATGACAATTCTGTGTTTCTGAGTGCATTTTTTTTATAAAATTTGTAAAAAGAACGTTTGATGTAATTATTTTTAAATATTCATATCAAAAAAATTCAAAACAACAAAATACACTAATACGATAAAAAAAATATATTTTTTTTATATTTATTAGGCTGAAAAATTCAACACAGTGTGGATGAAAAAAAATAAAATCATTTCTGATACATTTGGCTAGAATTCCAATTATTATAAAAAGTTATGAGCGAGTTTGAAAATGGTTTTATTTTTCTATGATTTTCAATCATAGAATCCAAAATCGCTCATGGCACAGAATAGGCCTGTAAATCATAGAACCCAAAATCGCTAATGGCACAGAATAGGCCTGTTAATAATATTATTTAACTACGATATAGTAGTATAAAATAAAAAAAAACGTTATTTTCTTCGCATTGGACGAATATTTTAAGATTGCTTGGTAATGACCGATAAAAGATATTGGTCGTTTAATTTTATTGTTAAATAAACTTTTTACTAAATAGTTGAAAATATAATTTCAAGCAAAAATATTAAATACTATTATTTATAATTTTATAAATCATAATCGTACGTACGTGTGATGTTTTGACCACTGTAAAAAAATATATAATAACCACGTTTTTTGCTGCTTCTGGTTTTGAGTTACATAAGCCTACTTTCAAAAAACGCACAGCGCACTAAATCTCAAATAACATCAAACTGGAGAGTCAGGGAGAGCCAAATAAGCAAAATGATGGTATATCCAGACGCGCGCGGGTAGACAAGATGAAAAAATTTATTTCTAACTTTATCAACTTTAAGACAATTAGGATTAATAATAATGATTTTATCTATAGGGTTCCCTATATTAGCTTTTTTTAATTTATTAATACATGCTTTATTTAAGGCTTTATTATTTATATGTGCTGGATCTATTATTCATAATATAATAAATTTTCAAGATATTCGATTTATAGGAAGGTTATGTATTAATATGTGTACCTTTAACTTCTTCTTGTTTTAATGTTGCAAATTCAGCATTATGCGGGATACCTTTTTTAGCTGGGTTTTATTCTAAAGATTTTATTTTAGAAATAGTATGTTTATCTTATTTAAATATTTTTTTTTTTTTTTTATTTTTTCGTATACCGAAAAATAGTGTACTACAACGTTCGGTTTGTCACGGCATGTATGTGGGGAAAATACTGTATCAAACTGCCGATACAGCTTAACACATTGTTGACCGGTCACGAGTTAACTCGTGTTTTCATGCCCATACGTTGTAAAATTGCCGGTCAACAATGTGTTAAGAATAGACACCATAAAACTGCCAATACAGCTTAAGCGGATATACCCAAAATTGCCGATACAGTTAAAAGAATGGAATGAAAAGCAAATTACTCAACAAAAAAAAGGCCGTCGGTCAATATATCTCAAAATGTAAACATTTAATTTAAAATTAACTAATCCAACATATCCTACAATTTTGGGGGCTTAACCAAAGAATTATGTTATATGGACTCCGAAGGGTCGACTTGGTTCATATCAATATACGTGGCGGAATTTAAGTAATGTGATTTTTTTTGATAAAAGTGCTAAGTGATGTGCAACTGATACAGAAAATATGGGAAATCAATCTACAAAAGAAGAGGTAGTGATCAATGCAGGCCAAATCAACGAAAACAACGATAAAATAGCAATCATATTAATGGGAACAATGTTGTCATTGTTCATAGCAAGTATGTTTATCTTTTGTGCACTCAAAGCATATAAAAAATTTAAAAACGAGATAGTAACAGATTTGCGTCGGCAAGCAGAAATTGTTTAAAGACATTTTTTTATATACAGTGCAGTGTATGGAAGAATTAAAAGAAGTGAAAGACAAACTAATAGCAATATATAGTGTTTCGAAAAAATTCAAATCGGCATTTTAAACAAGAATATTTGGAAGATAAGTGGCTACAGACGGAAGTGTTAAAGGATAAATATGAGGAAATTATATCTCAATCATCGGAAGGAAACAAATGAAATAATAAATGCATTGAAAGTGTAAATAGAAGCTAGATGGAAGAAAAAAGAAGCTACTGCGGAAGCAAAAGAAGCCAATAAAGAAGCAAAAGAAGACGATCAAGAAGAAAAAGAAGCTATAGAAGCACAAGAAGACGAAGAATCTCAAGGAGACGAAGAATCACAAGAAGACAAAGAAGCTCAAAAAGACGAAGAAGCTAAAGACGACAAAAACTAAAGACGATTTTGAAGAAAACACAGTTTTTGGGTGAAATGAAGCAAAAAAATTCATCTATATAAGAAAATTGCTGCGAGGTGCTGCAAAATTATGTATAGAATCGACAACAGATATCTATACGTGTAATAATCTAAAAGCAACGCTATTAGAAGAGTTTGCAGTAGTAGAATCAAGCATCGATATACGAGTGACGTCCGGATGCAACGGATTCAATGAATCCGTTGTAAATTACCCATATAATCAAAAGTAAAACTTTTTTGTCGTAATGGAAAATCCGCCTATCTGTTTTTTTTTATTTACACAAATTTTGATATAGTCACTAGAACATAATCGCCTAAAGTTATGCAATAATATACTTTGTGCTAAGTTATACGACAGATTCAATTTTTAAATTGAGTATTCCTATATGCATCAGCAAAAGAGGAAAAGAGATAATAGATAAATGGGTTAATACGCGTATAGGAAAGATTTTACTTCGATAGATTTGATATGACTTCTAGCACAGATATTTTTACACTGTGGTGTTGTGTAGCAGTAGGTTGGACTGATTAAGGGACAATCGAAGTTAACGTTTGATTATATTGTCATTAATTAATTATTATTACTGTTGATTATTGTATTATTAGATTATTTGAATAGAATCATTATTTTATTGTTTTATTTAAATCCTGACAATAACTTATTAACTACAGTGTATCACTAGGTAAGATAGAATTTAATAAATTGGATATGGTAAAAACTAAAGACGGCAGATATCCTCTACCAATAATGGAGGAAGTAATTGAACAACTTTATAACGCAAATACTTTTTCTGTTTTAGATCTGAAAAATGGTTTTTTTTCATGTAGATATTGAAGAGAGAAGTCAGAAATATACTGCATTCATAACACATGATGGGCATTACGAATTCTAAAAAACACCCTTCGGATTGTGCAATTCACCAGCCGTATTTCAGCGCTACATAAATACGGTGTTTAAAGATTTAATTCGAGAAGGTATTGTACATCGTACATGTATATATGGACGACCTGATTATACCAGCCACGGACGAAAATGACAACATGGAAAAGCTAAAACGAGTGCTGGCAGTAGCAGAGAAGAATGGCCTAATAATTCAGTGGAAGAAATGCAGATTAATGAAAAATGAAGTGCAATTCTTGTGTCATATAATAAGCGAGGGTACAATAAAACCTTCAGACGAGAAGATTACGGCGGTAAAAAAATTTCCAGAACCGAAGCACGTACAAAATTTTTTGGGATTGGCTGGATTCTTTTGCAAATTTGTAGCTGGATTCGCAGCCATAGCAAAACCTTTGTCAGATTTACTACGAGATGGAATAAAATTTGAGTTTGGACCTAAAGAGAAAGATGCATTTGAGACGCTAAAGAAGTGCTTAGAACCAATACTAAAAATTTATAATCCAACACTTGAGACGGAACTTCACACTGATGCAAGCAAGAATGGATTTGGAGCATGTCTACTCCAAAAACACAAGGACGAAAAATGGCATCCGGTTTTTTTCCAAAGTTAGACTACGGAGGTTGAAGAGATATACTTATCCTACGAGCTAGAAGTCCTAGCGATAATTAAAGCACTGGAAAAACTTCGAATATACTTATTAGGTATAAAATTCATAATCTACGCAGATTGTAAGGCATTCGAGATGACAATGAACAAAAAAGATCTGCTTGCGAAGGTAGGAAGATGGGCGTTGCCTCTAGAGGAAAACAACTGTACAGTACAGCATAGTAAAGGAAAATGTATGGGTCACATAGACGCTCTAAGCAGATACGCATCAGTTTATATAGTTACATCAGCAATAATAGCACAAGTAAAAAATCAACAACGCGAAGATGGAGAATGCGCATTAATTATGGAAATTCTGAAAAAGGCGAGTTTAAAGATTATTTGCTAAGGAATGATATGTTATACCGATTCAAAAAAGAGTCTTACGTGGTGGTCATACCGAAAAACATGCAAAGTTAAATAATTAGAAGCGTTCATGAAAAAGGTCACACAGGCGCTAGAAAAGTGGAAGCGGTAATCAATCAGGACTACGAAATCAAGGAACTATGTAAGAAAATAGACAAAATCATTATTAATTGCGTTTTCTGTATTTTAGCAGCGAAAAAAACCGGCAATAAAAATGCTTCTTAAACCTCATTGAAAAGCTTGATATGCCACTGCACACTTATCATATTGATCACGTTGGTCCATTGCCATCAACGTCGAAATTGTACAAATATCTGTTAGTCATAGTAGATGCGTTTACGAAGTTCATATGGATATACACAGTAAAGTCAACAACATCAGAGGAAGTACTAAGGAAGCTGGAAATTCAACAAGTCACATTGGCAATCCATACCGAATGATAACAGATAGAGGAAGTGCATTTATATCCGAAATGTTCAAAACATACTGTGCAAGCCAACAAATACAGCACCTAACTAGAACAACGGGAGTTCCTCGAGGGAACGGTTAAGTGGAACGCTTAAATGGAATCAACAGTTTATCGCGTATGTCAGTAGAAAACCCATTGACGTGGTACAAACACGTAGAGAAGCTGCAACAATTTATTAACTCTACTATGTCGCGAAGCACAAAGAAAAGTCCATTTGAGTTACTAATTGGCACTAAAATGAGAAATGCAGCAGATACAAATTTAAAACAAATCCTCGAAGAGGAAATCGAAATCAACTTTGAAGAAAAACGACTACAAATTAGACAGGAGACGAAAAGGCAAATTGAGGCAATTTAACGAGAGAACGTAAAAACCTACAAAAAACATCGAAAAGAAGCACATCAATATAAGCGACCTAGTAGCCATACAACGTTCCCAGTTCACTCCAGGAGCAAAACTACTACCGAAATTTCTGGGAGCATACGAGATAATACAGGTGAGGCGGAACGACAGATAATGCAGTAAGCAAGGTTGGATATGATGAAGGACCGAAATTGCCGAGACAGCTAATGTCTAAAAGGCAGTCGATCAATATGTCTCAAGATGTAAACATTAAGTAAAGCAAACATTAAATATAAAATTAACTAATCCAACATATCCTACATGTATTAATAGGCAATTATCTAACCCTTAGATAAATAATACATTAATATTAATATAATACATACAGGACGGATTGCATCGTATATCTCGCATGAAAATAAACACGCACACAACATCGAGTGCAGCAGTATGGGGGGATGAAAAATCGTCATTTAACTGCTTGCAACCTTCATGCAACGAGCCCTAACGAGGCAAATCGACTCTCTTAAATTGTCAACAGAGATTATTTTTTTCGAATCATATAACGTCTCATTAAATATTTTGTTTTTATGTGCCCATGTTTTTGCTTCCGTACTATATATGAAATATAAAAAGGAAGCCTTGGTTTCCTGTGGAAAATTTGAAAAAAAATTTCGCGTTTTTTTACATTTTCTCCACGAATTGGAAGTTGTGCAACAAAAAAATGCAATAAAAATTTTGGTCACTCG
>JANSTT010017925.1:0-15374 GCA_026745375.1 Platyura marginata | reverse complement strand
CACAATTATTTTGAAAAATAGACTAACATCTGTATTTTTTTCAAAAAAACTTTGTAGAGCAAGTTATTACCTTTAAATTAAGATATAACAAAGATTTTTAGCTAATCAGGGACGGAAGCTAAATATAAGCAAAAATAGGCTCCTTTTGTGTTGTTTGAATTTGCGCAAGATTTTGGTAAGAAATAGGAAAATTTCATTTTTCACAAAATACTCAGTACACTTCCAGAAATTTTTCTGACTATGTGGATATTGAAAAACTATGTACTTTTTTAATTTCATACTACTACGGCCTACCCTAATGTATATATATGTAGTGTTATCCAGTTCTAAAGAGGAAAGACATTAATCTAGTAGTAAATGCATCCAAAAACTACTTAAAAGCTAAATTTTGTAAAAAAAAAAAGAAAAAGAAAATAAAAACATTTTTAATTTGTATTGCTTTTTGATATATTTTTTTCTTTTTTCTTTTTTTTAGTATAAAAACACACACAGTGGCGGCGAGACATTTTCTCGTAAATTGTGTGTCATATCAAATTGTTTTTTGATTTGATTTGATTTTTTTTTTTTTTTTGGTTTCAATTGATTTTTTGGAGCTTACAAAAAGAAAAGCATACAAAAGTATTAGGACATAGAGGACAAATTTTTAAGTTTTCCGTTTTTTATTGGAAAAAAGAAACAAAAATATTGCAGCGATTTTATATAGAAATATCGTGGTGAAACATAGAAAAACAAATTGGACGAAAAACAAAAAGAAAAAAAACAAAAAGAAAAAAAACGAAAAAAAAAACGAAGAAAAATTCCATTTTACCAATCCTTTTTGATTTCGAATGTCCAATCCCATTTGAGGTGTTCATTTTTATCATCGTCTGTAAATAGTGAGGTGACCGAGTAATTGCCGCGGGCTATCATGCCCGATGGTGCTTCCTCGAACGGTGTTATGTAGCTTTGGATTTCAACTTTTGGCGGATACGAACCAACCATGTGGGTCATTTTGTCAACTGAAAGTTAAATTTGATTAATCGAAAATAGACAAATACTTTCGAATTTATGAATAAAATGGCGATTTTCTTTTACTTAGTCAGATTTTCGAATTTATATTTCGAATATTCGAACATAATCAAAAAAAGGAGACATTGCTTAAGTCAGAATTTTTAAAATTGTTCTTCTTACTTAAATGTTTTAATTTCGAAAATTATCTTTAAATTCGAAAATGTAATAAAATTTATTTGCTTCAACTTTTAACCATCTTCTTTCCATAGGGAACAGAATACGAAGGACATTAGGTGTCAGAATATGAAACTATTGACAAAAATGGCACGAGCTATCCCCGATTTTGTGAGTTCTGTATTTCATTCCCAGCGTGTTCAGTTTAGACTCTTTTAAGATGATTAGAACGAAATAGTACCGAACTAGTGAGCAAGTTCTAAAGAATCTCTCTCTTCTTTCGGTCATCTTAAAATTTCCGAGGAATTTTCCCGAACTTCCTTAAGATTTTAAATAGTTGTTCCAGAATATTTTGCAATTTTTACACCTTCGATGGCCATAATAATTCTCCCACCATTGTTCGGAGCGCAAGTTTTGTCAACTTTTTAGTTGATTTTTGAATGGAAATTCCAAATAGTCTACGGATTGGCATCGTTCTGTGAGGTTTTATTTCTCTCCTACAAGTGACGGCCTCATGTGAGTTCTTCGGAATTACAACAGCCAAATACACCCTTGTCCTTCCATACCTAATTCATTACGAAGAAGAATCTACATTGATCCAAATTGAAATCTGGTCAATTGAATATCCCAAAAATCTATAATACGGGAAATTTTAGAAATATCGACCAATAAATTTGGGTAGATCGCATACGTAGGATCTTCCGACATTCTTTTGGTACAATTTAAAAGTATTTTTCCCAACAATTTCGACAATTCGGTTAGGGAATAAAAAGAAAAATCATCAAAAACACATATCTTACCGGGTGCTTCTTATTCCAATTTTAAAGAAAGCAAATTGGAAATTGATTAAAAAACTGTAAATTGAAAAATTTGATCTCAAATGAAGAAAGATTTACCTACCTGGTACACCCATTCGGTACGTCTTTTGTACATATTTCAATCCATGAACGATTTCTCGCTGCACCACAAAATCTATGCGAATCTTGTACTGTACCCCCTCTTTGATGATGAAAACCTTAAAAGTAACGAAAAAATTGGCAATGTTAAGGATAAGCTGCTGGGTCTGATAGATCGGTCGTACCTGTTTTTTCAATTTTGTTAAGTCACCGCTAAGATCAAGTTCCATATCTGCACGTTCCGGTACGCATAAGGCCAATTTTTTTACAATCACTTTTCGTGCATCATTTGGTTCTGCCACCAATAAAAATTGATTTAGAAATCAATCAAATAAAGAATTGTGGACGGATTTCAGACACTCACCAACAATTATTTTTTCCGATTGTGCAGCACCGAGCAATGCCTCCTTGTATTTTCGTAAGCTTTCGTCTTCCTGATCGGTGGCCACAATCTCTTCGATTGTCTTGTGTGGTGGCGGTTGATAGCTGGATTCTACCTCTACGTCACCTTCACCCAGTTGTTCGACATCATTCTCGGATGACATTTTTTATTGTTATTATCTGTGGAATGGGAAATTATTGAGATTTTGGCATGGTAAGAATAAGGAATGGGATTTTGTAGGGCATACGAAATGCCTGACATTCTTTGAAGTACGCTTTCAATTTGGTAAAATGAACCGGCGACACAATAAATTCGTTTGACATAGAGACGAAGCGTTCCCGTTTGCGTTTCATCATACAAAATCTCATTGACTTATAGAGGAATGTTAATGTTGTTGTTGTAACGGCTAAATTACTCAAGGCCCTCGATATTCAGTAATTCCGAGGGTTAGATGGTCCTTGGTAGAAGCATTGCCTCTAAGATGCCAACCGTATAGCTATTGTAGATTGTAGATTTTGGCAGGGGCGATTGATACACCTCGACCTTAATTTAGATCTATTTTGTCCTCCTTTCTTACTTCCAACTTCATGAAGCCGCTCTATTATTTAGAGTACCTTCTCAAGTCCAGTTTCCTTAGGAATTTCCGGAACTTGAATGGATTTAGAGACAGAAGGTTCCTCTCTGTCACACAGTAGTTTTCCAGATAATCTCTTTGTGTGGATGAGTGCTCCGCATTCTGTAAGGAGATGTATTGGGGTTTCTTATGTTTCTTTAAAGAACCTTCACGCACCGCTTTCTTTCAGGTCCAACTTCCTTAGCTGTCCCTTCAGTCTGCAGTAGCCTGTTAGGAATCCCGTCAGCATCCTAAGCCTGTTTTTGCTAATTATTATACTAGCCTAATTCGATTGTAATTCCCGAGTAGTATTTTGGATTGCCTTAGCTTAGGAAGTGTGTTCCAATGTTTGGTTCTTCTCTCTTCTTCCTGTTTTTTTTCATTTCTCCTCGAATTGTATTAGTTCCGATTCCACAGAAGGACTCTGGTCCAATGAAACGTCTTTGGGAGCTCGATGTTTTGTCACCATAGATACGTTCTATGTATGATCTTACTTTCCATATATCAGGATCGACTGCTTACAGTGACCTTCGAATCACTCGACACATGTTCATTCCCTGCTGCGGAGATGATTATGATCCATTTGTTTTTTATTTCCTTCAAAGATTCGTTTAGCATAGTAATTGTTATAAACTGCAGAGTTCCCCTATTTTCTCATCTTCATCATCATCATCTGCACTCAAATGCAAACAAACACTAGGAGACGACCAATTTCCGTTATTTTTTTTTTTACTTATCGGCAACAAAATCCCTCTCTATGATGTCATCCAATCTATTCAGTGACCATTATACATAACAGTATTATAGCAGCTGGAAGCTTCCGCACCATTGATTAATTAACCCTGTCCTTGTGAGTCAATTGGAGCAGATCAAATAACAAACTCACCCCATTTTCAACCTTCCGGATTCTTAGCGGAAAGTTTACATAAATGTCTATCGATTGAAACATAAAACTACTACCTTCTAATATTGCCACTCATTTTAATCGTTAAACCGCAGTTTTATTTGCCATAGGCATAGATAAAATCTACCCACCACAATACGGAAACCGTACAAATGCGGGGGGGCTCTGTTCTGTTCTGTTGTTTTTCTTATTATATTTCTGTTCAAGGACAATATTGTGGAAATGATAAAAAAAACAAAAAAACAAAACAAAATGTTCCGCATCATTGTATTAGTTTAATTAATGTACAAATGACCAAAATAAAATTGTTTACGATTTGTATAGAGAGAAAGCGAGCGGCTCAAATATCTGAAATGAGTCACAGACAGAAAAAACAAGAAAAAATAAAACAGCGACCGGTGTAATTGTCGTTTATTGCTTTTGCCTGTAATTTCCCATAAAGAAAATCAATATTTATTTACTTATCTTTCGTTAAAATTAATTAATTATCATTTATCTAAAGTTCGATGTCTAAAATTAGTAGAATTTCGTGATTTTTTTTTTTTGTGTTTTATTGACAAAGCGACGCCTTTGGCCCAGAGAGTCCATTGTTTCGTTCCGTACTTATCTTTATTATATTATCTACATCTACATCTACAAGAAACTTACCTATTTATCCAACAATCTCCTATTTTATAGTAACTTTTTGATTTTATTTATTGTCCAATACGGTTAATGGTCCCGGTAAATTAATAAAACACTTATATATCGAAAAATAATGAAAATAAATTCAAAACTGAGAATAAATAAATTTTCGCACGACGTACGTACTCTGAATGCAATGACAGCGCCGAAGAAGAGAGAGAGAAAGAAATGTTAAAATGAATGGCGAAAATGGGTTGGGTTTGTGGCGAAAATAAAAAGGCATATCATGAATGAGTACGTTTCGTGGCATTTTGTTAACTTAAAATTTTTTCGGTCTATATGCCAATTTTGTGGATGAAGATTAGATTTACCTAGGCGTTTACATCAGACATAGTTACCGCATCTCCGTTACCGGGGTCAAATTCTGGTCGCAAATCCGGGATTTTGACGTTAACGGAATGTATCTGTCCAAACAAAATGTTTCAAGCTATTGACCAATTAATTTCAATGTGTTTTTTTCGCGTAGTGCCAGCAGACAGTTGCGTTTTATTAATTACACTGCCCAAAAATCGTTCTTGGTTATTTGATTTTATACGTCTGTCAAGTACTCATAAGCGGTAAATTGACAACTGTCTTAATGAAATTGTCTCGTGTAAACGCCAGCTTTCCTTGTTAAAACAGTTACTGTCTTCTTTAAGGCAGCACTTTCTAGACTCTTTTGAAGACAGTAGCTCAAACAATTTGCTAGACAGTAAAATGACATTTGAGTAATAAATAAATGGCTGAATCTAAATGTATCTAAATGTATCTATTTATCCTTATAAAATCCAACCAACCTTTGAGAATAGAATAACAGGAGAGAGTATAACATATATCTGCCAAGAAATATACTGTGGGCGGGATAGAGTTCGCCATTTTTATTAATACAAAAAAGGCTGAGAGGCAAACTGACAATTGTACTCTCTTAGAACTGACAGCAGAGATTTTTTTCGAATTATATAACAAAGGCGTCTCATTAAATATTTTGTGTTCTTGGGCCCATGTTTTTTTCTTCGTTTCTGTTATTCGATTTTAACTAATTTTTGAACTATTTCGATAATTTGTTACAATAATTTATTGGTTAATTTATAGGTTTCCAAAACAAGGAAGCATTAATTGACAATTTACTAGGGTGCTGAGACATTTTTTAGGCTCTGATATTTTTAATTCTATTCATAACCATTTTTGTTTGAAACTTCGGCTACACATAATCAATTTGTATTAATTATTAAGTCTATTTGTGCATATAGTCCCTCCAATTCAATTTTTCTCCTGCCTTTGCACAACTTGTCAACCAATTCCTAAGAGACTATCAAGTAACTACTAACGGCAGCTATTTTCTTTTTGTGAGATAAGTTAGCTCCTCTTATTCTTTCCTCTTTGCCAACTAATCAATTTCGAAGAAAATGGACGAGTTCAAAAAGTACCTACATAGGAATATCATCGATGCGTTGAATTATGACAAATGCTCTCCTCTTCTTCAGAATGATCCGAGAATAGATGGGAAAATCCAAAATATAATTAAATTTGAGATGATTTTTAATTCATCATAGCTTAACAGACGTCACACTTGTTTGGCCACATTAGCAATAATCGGCTTTGGTCTAGCTTTAAACACCACCTTCTTCTTAACGATCGCCCTCACATGATATTCGGTTTGTTGTTTGGTTTTATGTTCAATGGCTATTGTTGACTCCAATACTGTACGATTAATTGAAATGTTGCTAAGATCACCAATAGTTGTTGTCTCGTTGCCAACATCCAACATCTCCTCTGGATTACCGGTCAATTGAACTTTCTGCAGTACAGCAAAGGGTTTTTCAATATTTTGCTCCTTACCGTGCAGTATGTGATGACCAATGATAAGAATCTAAAATTTCAGTTTTTTTTTCGAATAATTATTTGGGAAGGGAGGGGGGAGATCAGGGTTGAAATTAAATGTTACTTACTGGTTGTCCATATTTATCATAGCATAGATCACCGATAAATTCACCGTTCATTATTCGATTGCCACGAACTTCTAAGTCACCTTGTAGTTCAACGATGCCCCATTCCTTGATGCCTTCGGAGTTGTCTCTGTAAATAAATCGATAAATTGAACGGAGTTTGATATTGTGGTGCACGTTTTCCAATTGAAAGAACTCTTCCTAAACATAAAACTTCAGCATTGAATTTATAAAATGAAATTTTTATTCCTTCTCAACATCAAAATGAATTACACAATCGAAAAACATATTTCAAGTTGCCCGGAACTTCTTAAACAGAGGATGCACATTGTGCACATTCTTCCGTTTAAATTCATAATACACAGCATCATCACCGCCAGACACCGAGCTCAGACCGCCGGCTCGCTTAGAACCACTTGGCCGCGCAAATCCACCTTCGCCCGGTGCACGTTCATCCTCACAATCGACATCCGATGCGGCCAATACTTGCTGCAGCAAATGTCCCTGCTCTTCGCGCGTTTTATAGAATAAATCCGCATCACTGTCCAATCCCGATAGATGCGTAATGACCTTGTAGCTATAGCCTTGATTGACCAAAAACCGTTGACGCTTCCGTGAGTAATTCATCTCCATTGTATCTTGCGACACCAACGTATAGAAGAATGCATTGTACTCTTCGGCAATTGCACCTTTTTTGGCACGCAAAATACGGCCAAGCCGTTGCGCTTCCTGTCGCCGTGAACCGCCATGTGATGAGATTTGAATCAGCACATTTGCCTCCGGTAAATCGAAACTGGTGTCGGCCACTTTGCTCACAAAAATCGTGTTCACCTTTGGATTGAATTTGAAATTTTGCAATATCTGGATTCGTTCATTTTGTGACGTCGGACCATAAATGTACGGCTTGTTCATTTTGATGGCATAGTGCTTGAGTGCAAAGACATTGTCACTGAACACAATCGTTTTGTCACCACGTTTCTCATGGTATTTGATCAGAAACTGAGTACTTCGGAATTTCGACGGATTCATAACGTACAGCAACATTTTCTTGGACGTTTTCGTAATCAAATACTCATGATAGAATTCCGGACTCATCGGACACCATACTTCGGCACATTGCACCCGTGCTATGAAACCTTTTTTCTGCAATTCCAACCAGTTGGCTTCGTACAGTTTGGGTCCAATTAAAAAATTCAAATCGGCAATTTTGTCATCCTCTCGAAGTAGCGTAGCGGTCAAACCCAATTTACAGTGACTCTGAACGAGTGTCAGAACACGACGAAACATTTTCGCCGGTATTGTGTGCACCTCGTCCAACACCATAATGCCCCATTCCTGTTCCTGTAGCCATTTCATTGTTTGTTCCGCTTCCCATGACCGTTTCTGTGTGTGCGTTATCATTGAGTAGGTTGTGACCAGTACACCGCATCCCATTGGCTTATCTTTGGCCTCTGATGTAAAGCGACATATTGTACTGTCATCAGCGGTAGACCACATTTTAAATTGCTGTTTCCACTGTTCGACCGAGACACCAGAATTGCATAGGACCAATGCACGTTTGCGGACGGTACAACATGCGGTGACGCCCACCTGAACAAATATTTCATAAGCTCTTTAATATGACAAAACAAATTCAGAGCGACGTTACCAAAGATTTTCCGGCTCCGCATGGCAATACAATAACACCGGAACGAGCACGTCCATTGCCAAACATTTTCCGGAGACTCTTCTCTTGGTATGGCCGTAAAACTGCGGCTGGCTGGATATTTAAAAAAAAAAAACGCAAAATTAAACCTTGTGACCTTGACACTAAACGCTCACCATCTCTACCTTTAGATCAATATTTATGTCCGCATTGACAGTGTCATTACGAAAATCATACTCAGCCAGGAGGGGATGCTCAATTTCAATACATCGCTTCTGAAGAACTTCAATTTTTTCCTGATTCACCTCAAACGAGACCGTATTCAAATTGGCTTCTTCATCTTCTTCCTCATTGTCGATTTTCTCATAGAAATTGGTGATATCATCAGGAACGACTGTTGTTGCACCGGAACCATTCTCTTCCGTCTTCTCAGTACCGTCAGCCGTTTTTGTCACAGTCGCCGCAATAGGTTTTACACCACCACCACCACTACCACCGAAAATCGCCGGTTTTGTCTTATCCTGAACGCCGGCAATAAAACCATCACCACCATCTTCGGTCTCTGGTCGTTTCAGACGACAACTCTGCACCAACGGATCTTTCAGTAATTTTTGCAAAACTTCCGGATGTGGACTTTCCACAAAATATTTGTTATGCTTCAGCACCAACTTAACTTTGCCATAGGACAATGTACACAATTGAATGAATTCAATAATACCATTTGGAATGGACGTCTTACTGAGCCGCTTCAGATACTCAATGATATCGTTCGTTTGCAGCCCGACCGAAACGGCCGCATACAAACTGTATGCCGTCAATTTATATTCATGAATATGTTCCGGCCGGCATACCGGTTCCGAGATGGCAATCAAAAAGTCATGAGCATGTTTGTAGACGGGCGAAAAGGATTCGAGAAAAATATGCCCATTTGGGGCAACCCATAGTGGTCGTGAATTGTGATCGAGTTTCAGTTCCATTTGCGAACGATAATCTTTGGCACCATATTCATCTTCCAAAATTGACTCATCATTTTTTTCGGCATTTTTTGCCGCTGCCGCTGGAATACCATCACTGTCCAATTGTGGTGTGTCATCATCGTCAGCGTAGGCAGTGTAGGCCTCATCTTCGGTACGTCGTTTTTTTTCTAATGATAATAATAACAATAATAATGCCACAAATATTGAAGAATAACCGAAATATCAAATACCAAATTTAGAGCTACCAGCTTTTGAGTCTCGTTTGCTGGATTTTTTCGTTGGCCCCATTTTACATTGATTAATATGACGAAATCCAATATATTCGCACAATTAATTTATATATATACAAAAGAACACTGTTTAAAACAACTAATAACTACAAATTCAACAAATACATCACTTTGATTAATAATTAACGTTCAAAATTGATTATTAAGAGAGATGTTCGACTATTTGCGTTGAACAAAGTTGGAATAAATCACGGCGAATTAAAATCGCCTATGACATTTCGTCAACATAACCGCACTTTAAGGATAAATTTTATTCCACATATTTCGATAATAAAATAATAACAAATAGGAAAATATAAACTAAATATATAGAAATACTTACGTTTTTATTAAAATAGGCATCTTTTGGGGTTTTGTTGGTTAAAAACGGTCTTTAATTAGACTAGCAGTAAAATTGTTTACATTTAATTGAATAGCGAGTCATAGACAGCAGCGATAGATATCCAAGTGTTCGGTAAATAAACTATAAAAATTTCGGAAGCAGGGTTTACAATATAGTGTTTTAGTTTAATGAAGGACTAAATTCCAATCGGTAACAATCAGAGGATTCCTTAAAATTAAGGATATTTTGATTTGCCATAAGTAAATAGTAGTGGTAGTATTTAAATTGCTTTCACCGTCCAACTTGATCCGAAGAGCCCGTTGGAAAGGTCAATATACGCCATCACGCAAAAGTTTTAAACAGCAAATAATAAGCGGATGCTTCCATTACTTAAATAAAATAAATAAAAAACAATAGATATTCATTAAATATGTAGAATAAATTCGCTATGAGTTACTTGTCAGTTGTTCTTGTCGAGAGAGACTTCAATTGTGAATATTTTTTTTATTTTTCCCTTTTTTATAAAAGTTAACCTTTTAAGGTTGCCTTCAACGGGTTTTTTGTGTGAATAAAACAAAGAATAAATGAAAAATGTAGCAAATTGTTTTTGATCAATCCTTTATGGACCTTAACAAATTATCCATCTACCGGTGAAACCTACGAACTGTTGAAAATTTTTTAAGCTTTTTCTTTGAGGAAAGCTTCAATTTAGTGTGGATTTACTTAATAAAATCGAAAAACAGTATGATAAAAACGATTTTTCGAGTCTGTAGTTTTTTCTCTATCTAACTTGTTCAATTGACGTATATGCAATTTCAATCGTCAATTGGTGTGGTCCTTGTCTATTTTAATGAAACGAAAGGATGCACCCGAGGGTTGCCACAAAAGTTTATTTGTATGCGCTTTTGAAAATGCATAGAAAAAATCAGCTTTTTTGTCAAATTCTGAACGCATTAGACTCATTAGAGCTAGAGACTTGAAATTTCACAGTAGGCTGCTGGTGTGCGCAGGACAGCTGATATTGAAAATGAGAAAAATTCACTCACTCCTTCGACACCCTCCCATACAACATTTTTGTTGTTGTAAAAAACATAAACAGATATTACCTAGCAGTTGCATTAAAAACAAAATTACCTAAAACAAACAAACACAAGAAAAATCTTGAACCGTATTATTCTTATTGAAATCTTGCACATTACCATTAGTTAAGAAAATATTTTAATGTAAATCGGAACAAGTATGTATGTAGATAGATAGTTTTATGCAAAATTGCAAATAGCAGAATAATAATCGAGCTAATGAAAACAAACATTTGTTCAGCATTTTCTTGTTAAAGTCGCAAATTCAGCTAATATTATTTTCTTACTTTATTAATTTTATTTATGTAAACAGCTTACTTTAGGGCTTAGGCAAATGTTGTAAATGCATTTTCTTGTTTGCTTCGTAAATTTTGTGCAATGGTACATTATGCACCTAGTACCTACCAGAGGCGAAGCGTGAGTTTTTTCACAGAGGAAGCTGTAACAAATAGTTATACATATATTTCCTTGATTTCCTTCCCTAGGATCCATATATAGTATGACACTTCATAATTTAAATTGTCGTTTCTGCTGTGAATTTATTGTTGTTATGCCGTGATTACACTTGATTCTTTTACAGATGAGGTAAAAATAAAAAAGTTTTATAGAATAATTTTGTAATGGAATTTTTAAATTTTAACAAGGGAAGCACAGCGTTTCAGCGTCTTAGGAATATTCGCCTATGGTACCTACATATGTAATGATACCATATCTTGGCAGGGAAAAAAGGATATTTAACAATGAAAAAAAGCATAAAAAAGTTATTTTTGAAAATTGAAAAAAGTACAAAAAAAGACGTTTTATTAATAGCGGAAGAGAAAAATGCAAATTTATTCAATTTTATCGTCACTATTTGGAGCAGCGGCAACAGACATTGATCCAGGACTAACTTTTTGCAACTTTTGAAATAAATAATTTTTTTTTTGGCTTGCTATCTTGCGAAGAAGCGCTGGTTGTGTTTTTAGCGACTCGTGAAATTCCAAGCAAATATAATCCAAATTAACTTTCAAAATGGATTTTAAAGAAGGCTGTATGCAAAATGCTCAAGTTATATATCCCTTTTTATTCGAATATAATATATCAGTAAATTTTTTGGAAAAAATTAACCCTTTAAGGTTCATACGTGAAACAAAACAAACATTTTCAAAAAGCTGCTCGTCTTTCTCAGAATTTAATTATAAGTCCAATCATAAATTTTTCATTTTTAGAAAACATTAACCCATTAAGGTCCCAACAGTAAGGGTTAACTTTTAAAAATATGTTAATGCACTAAAAACATTTTTCCCGTAACAAATGTATGTAGTTGAATTTAATTTTTTTTTTGGTTTTCATGTTTAAAATCTTTGAATCTAAAAGGGTTAACTTTAAAAAAAATTTATTTATCAAAAAATGCTGGAAATTTAAAATAATATAAAAATATAAAATTTCAAAACCATATCTTTAATATGTATTAAGAAAGTTCAAAATTGTGTAATTTTTTAAAAAACCGGCTTAAAAAAACGGTCAATTAGATTTTATTTCTTTTTTGACCTAAGATTTGAAAAAATAGTCCCACGTACCGTGACTCTCTAGATCTACAAATGTAAAATCTGGCATTCTATTTTCATAGAGTGGAAAATACCTTAATGGCGGGCGACACTGATTTGTAACTACAGTAAAACCTTGAATTTCGAGCATAATTCGTTCCGGAAACATGTTCGTAATCCAAAGTACTCCTATATTGTGAATTTTTTATAAGTGAATTTTTTTTAAGTAGCTTTTGGAGAGAAAATTATTGCTTTTGTTTAGAATAGAATAGAATAGAATTATAATAGATAGATAGAACTAGATAAGAATTTTTTTTTGATATTATGAAGATCTTTAAGATTTGGTGTTATTAAATAAAATTAGGAGAGGCTATAGTCTTGCAGTCTGAGCCATTGGCCGCTACTGCGTATACGTACTACTCGTTTTAGAAGACCACGCTCGTTTATCAAGTTAAAGTTTATTAAAAATGTTTGCTCGACTTGAAAAACACTCGTAGAGAAAGTTACTCGCAATTCAATGTTTTACTGTAATTATTTTATAAAAAATAAAATTTATTTTGGTATATTACAGTTAGTTCTATAATTTTTTAAAATTACTTATCCTTACCTACTATTTTGGCTAATTACAAGACACAAAAAAAAACCTTTCGGTACATGTTTTTGCCATTTTTATCTAAAACAATGCCATGTCAATGTGAAATCTACAAGTTTAAATATTTTTATTATTTTTTTTTTTTGACTATCACATAATATTAAATTCCATATTTCAACCTTTAGGCCTTTAGGGCAACCCAATAAAAATCATATCAAATACTTTGGTCACAGGCTCACAGGATAAAGTATAATATCTACCTATACTCTGACGAATTATTGAGGACATTACATTTTTATGAAATAAATATTCGTTGAAAACCCCCTCACAAAAAAACCCCTTTAATTTAAACGGCACCCGATAAAAATGTCGGAAATTAAAATTCAAACCGTTTGACGCATAAATAGCATCTGGGTCTGGGGGGAATACCCTTTTAGCACTGAATATATTTTATGAAACCGAGTACCTATACTATTTTAAATCTAATATATAACTACATTTTCTATATATATATACAGTAGAATCTCGCAAACTCGAACAAAATAATTACTTCCCTGTTCGAGTTTTCGAGAGTATATAAGATATATTACTTTAAGCAAAAATATGGATAAGACACACATATATGTTACTATAAATAAATTAAAATAACATTTGGTCCTTGAAAAACGAAAGAAATTCAATATTATTAAGATTTTCATGTAAATAAAATTGTGTTCGACTTTTCGAGATTTCGACTAGTCGATATTCCACTGTATATACGGTTACGTGTACAGTACATACCTACTTGGTTGGTATTTAAGGTGCAAAGACCTAGAAAGATAAAAACATTTATTATGCAAAGCTGTCGAAAGATAGAAACGAATAAAGAAAAAAAAAAAGCTCGCGTGAATGACAACATAAATTTGATTTAAAGGTTGATAGAAAAAAAAATTGGAGGTGTTAAAGCTCTGCGAGAGTATTTGTCGCCCGTCACCACGTGTATAAAGAAGCCATCAAAAATGGTTTTTGGCCAAAAATGCAAATGAAACTTTTCTTAAACTTTCTGTTTCAGACAAAAAGAAATTCAATTTCCCTTTTCTTTTTTTTCTTTTTTTTTTTTTGTAATTAACAAAACTCCCTTTGGTATAAATTAATTTATGTTATGGGTAGGTAATATAAAGTCACCATAAAGTAAACAACGAGAAAAGCTTCACAATGAAGGAAAAAGGAAAATCTCGAAAAATTCTAATGAGAGTCAACTCGCTTAATCATTACGATGAGTCATATTTGATGCTGAAAGCTTTAAAGTTGATACAATTTTTCATCACGCATACATAAAAGGAAAAAAAAATGGGCAATGGAAATGGAAAATAGAATATATAAAGGGAAATGGAAGGGCCTCTCTGCTCTGGATATATTGTACCCAACAGTTTTATTAAAATTATTTTGAATATTGTTCAATTGACCTTTAAAATTTCTTTTTTGTGTTAAACGTGTTGTTGTGTGGGGTTTGAGGATTTGCTACTATAAGTATATATGTACATAATAGCTTAAAGGGATAATTTTATTGTACCTAATGTCAGGGAATGGAAAACTATGATGCCGTAGTTGTGTCTATAGTACATGTTTTGTAGTTAAGTTCTATATATGTAGATATGTTTGTATGTATTGTGTCTGTGTAGGCATTCATTTTATACAACAATATGAAAGTTGGATACGATCAATTTGGGGGGGTTGATGTATGTATATAAGCATACTGTGTTTGTTTACATAATAACTTTAAGCTATTGTCTAAAGTCTGTATGATAAACGAGTACTGTTCACCAGAAATATTTTGTAACGTATTTGTTTTTTTTGTAATATAAGTAACATCATGGTTTATTATATTTTTGAGATGACTTAAAATTATAAAATAGAAAAATTTGTGTGATTTGTAAAGCAGCTCAAGTTGATTTAATAAAAAACGGTCAAAATATGAAATTGTGAACGTAAATCGACTTAAGCTGCGCTTGTAAATGGCCAACATAAATAAAAGAGATTTTATAAATAATATCAAAGAAAAATAAATGTATTAGGCTATCGGCTTAACATAAGCTTCCATGTAAACTTTTAGTTTATGATTTTAGAATTTCATGTAAATTGGCATCCAAGCAAATTACATAATTGCCCCCAATCGTCTTATAGTAATTTATGTCAACTGCCGTTATAGTTAATTATAATCGAAAAATATATAAATGTATAAATCTACTCAATTATGATAGGAATGAAGGAATTCATTTGCGAACTATTACTAGAAGATTTAAATTCTTAATCAGTTCATGAGAATTCCGAGATAAGTCTGTATCTGTATATTTTGCTTTTGCCTTAGTAATGTATGTCAACTGTCGTTATGGTTA
>JANSTT010017924.1:0-15378 GCA_026745375.1 Platyura marginata | reverse complement strand
GGCTGATTTGTCAAAATCGGCTGAAAAATGGCGGAGTTATTCAACATTTCAATAGGCCCTGTCTAGATGGCGCACCCCGTACCTTTAGGGCACAGTTGATTTTTCAACTAGACGAAAAAGCTAAATTAAAAAAATGTTATGAATTGTTATGAATTTACTTCTTTACCTTGTAAAAATACAGATAAATGCCCTTAAGGCAATCTTGGTAGAATTTGTTATAATACATCTTGGTAGGATTAGGGTTAAATTTAAAAAAAAAAAAAAAAATTGAAAAGAAAGATCAATTTTCAAAGAATATTACATAATAATAAAAAAACCTGTCAAAACCGATCAAGATCACAATTCATCGTAGCAATTTTTAATTTCAATTAAAAAAAAAATTAATAGAACAATTGGTTTAGGACGTTTCGCCACTGCTTATATTTTATGAACCAGAGTAAATACATACAGTAGAATCTCGAAAAGTCGAACACAATTTTACTTATGTTTATTGATTATTTTATCTTAGTCTGTATTTTTTTTTGTTGCTACATACGTAACTTATCGATAGTCTAGTATGAATAGGCTTCAACCCTCATTTTTTTTCTTCAAAAATACGCTTTTTGTGCCAACTGTTAAACTAGTACTAATCTAGGCATATAATTCTGCTAAATATTGCTCAGTCGGTAATGTAGATTTCTGCAAATTTCCCTTCAACAATAATACTTAACATCACATTAAATAACAAATAAATATATTGAGTGGCCTATCCAACATAGCTTATTTTAATTACATATTTTTTTGTATAATTTCAAAATTATATCAAATTCTAAGCGAATCTAACATTTTCTATATAATTAATTACATTTTTACAGGGGTGCAATTATTGTGTTCGAGTTTTCGAGATTCTACTGTATATATTTTACAGGGATGTCATTATTCTGTTCGAGTTTTCGAGATTCTATTGTATATATTTTACAGGGATGTCATTATTCTGTTCGAGTTTTCGAGATTCTATTGTATATATTTTACAGGGGTGCAATTATTCTGTTCTATAGTTTTCGAGATTCTACTGTACATATTTTACAGGGATGTCATTATTCTTTTCTAGTTTTTGAGATTCTATTTGAGTTATCGAGATTCTAACTTTTTTCCAATAAGCAGAACAGTTTAACAAATCCTTAATTTCTTCTAAAATATTTTCTCTTATAAACTAAGGCATAAAATTTCCGACGTCAACACCATTTCATTCCAAAAAAACAACCAAAAAAATTTTTATTTCCTTAATTAATAGGACATTAGCTTTATATTGAAATGATTAAGATTGATAATTATTGCTCAATGTCATATTTATGAAATTGTAAAATTTATAGCTGGAGCTACTGCTGTGCAATAAATAACAATAGATATACACTAACAAATTATTTAAATAGAACCTCGTACATAATTCATACCAAAAAATATCAAACATCCATCCATTAATCTTTTCAATGAAATCAGAGACAAATTTAATGAATTGTTATTTGTAGACCTTCAACAGTAATATCAATAATCTATATACATACAGAGTTCACCCAAAAAAAGGACAAAAAAAAAAAAAAAAAATGGTAGCCAAAAACCATAAATAAAATATAAAAAGTCAAGGCTGGACATTCAATTACATTCAAATATATAGAATCAACTTATATTTTATTTAAGACCATCAATCGTCTATAAATGTCACATTTCAAAGAAAAAAAATAAAAAAAAAAATAAAACTAAATTTATCCTCGTCGCCATATATAAAAAGCTTTTGTTTGACTTTAAAGCTAAATTGCATAAATCAAAATAGTATTAATTCAAAAACTCCTCATACATTACTTAACCACATCATTCATGAAGGAATCTTTTGTGTATATAAAGTGAGTGATTCATTATTATTTGGGAATTCAACTTACCTACCTTATATTATTATCCACATTTCCAACAATATACCTGCACCCCTATTCAACAAAATAAACTATTGTCACCCAAAATTACATTTCCTTTTCAAATTACACAGACTAAATGCAGGCAACCTTTTGCATCCTTTTGTCCTCTCCATTTTCCCATTTATATCCAAACCTATACTCAACCTATTATGTATACTTATATAGGGGTTTACCTAAAGGTACATATATACCTACACATACATACATCCATAGATGATATAAAGGAATTTTAAACTGAAATGTTGTTTTTTCCATCTTGGTTTTCTCTCCATTCTATTTTTACCTTTAGAAATCCCTTTATCGAACAAAAATTAATTTACACCAAAGTGACGACAAAAGGGCCCCATGAGTAATTGTGAATGTTTGACGATGTGGAAAATTGAAATCACTTATGACGACCCGACTCCTACTCTATTACAAGCTGTCTCTGCTATTGGCAAGATGCCTTTTTTCAAAAAAAAAAAAAAAAAAAATTTCTTTTTTTTTTCTTTTTTTTTTTTTTTTTTTTTTTTATTTTGAACATCGGAACAATTCTGTGTGGCATTACTTCTATTTGACTAATTTTCTATGGAACATTTTCATCGAAATTCACAAAATCAATTTATTCTTTTGAATATAAACATTTTCCACCCAGGAAAATTTTGTCAATCGAGAATTTAATGCGAACCATTTTATGTAATTTTATTTACGTCTGACTAACAGAGTTCTTTTGTCGAAAATTTATGGGCAGACATCCTTTACCAATTTTCAAATTTTCAAAATAACCGCGCGTACCCATTGAAACCCCACGCCCCCCCCTCCCTTTCCGTATTCATTCACATCGAACAGCAACATGATTTTACAAATAAAATTCTATCCCTATTGTCATGTGTGAAGTGAAGTACTTGTTCAATTTCTATATCCATCTCTTCTCTCTCTATCTCTTTCTTTCTTTTGTAATAATATACATTTTAGCATCATGTTGCAAATTTCTATTCAGGGCAAAATTTCTAAATGGTTGGTCCATTTGGAAATGCCCATTAAAGAGATATATATATTCATAGATCATGAATGAAATACGGAAATAATTTCATGGTTTGATGGAAGTTCAATTTATTTGGAACAATTTAAATCATAGTCTCTACAATTCTCTACAATTCTCTACATCTATAAACATGGACATTGGACGTGCCAAATAGATTTGATTCCAATTTCATAGTTTTTGTTTGTTTGTATGTTAAATTATCGTTGGTGTTTATTTATCTATATATGGATGCTTTCATTTCTTGGAAAATTTATTGGAAAAGAGCAAGTATCTATATATGTATGTATGCATGTATGTGTATCACGTTTTGACCAGTTTATAATTGGATCCAATTAAATTGTGAATCCTTGAAGTTCTGTTCTGTGTGCATAAGGTGTAGGTGTAAAATCGTTTTCTAGTCTTAATTAGAACAATTTCGATTTTCGATGTCGTAAAATTAGGACTTTTTAGTAGATGAATCGATTTTTACAGTAGCAAATCATTGAAATTGAAGACATTAGCTCAACTCTACACTAAAAACTATTGACATAGAAATTTAATGGATTTTTTGCTAGAATTTCGACAACGAAACTCCCTACAATTTGACATCCCGTTAGCGCCATTTTAAAAGCTATTTTACGAAAAACGAACAAGTTGATATATCTATAGAGAGAGAGAGAGAGAGAGAGAGAAAGAAAGAAAGATAAAGATAGAGACAAAATTTTTGAAATTTTAAGAACGAACCAGAGGAAGGAATCTGAAGCACCAAAAAATTATTTAATTAAATTAAATTATGTAATAGAAAATGGGCGCCATTATCATTTCTCTTGTTATTCGAATTTGTTGACAGTTCTCTCTGTTTTGCTCTCTTTCTGCCATTCTGACATTTTGAATTAAAAAAAAAAAATGGCGAATTTTTCTTTTCCGCCGTACTGCTGCAGCCGGCTTTGTCTGTGCGTATTTTATTTCATGGTATAGTGGTAGATATGCGGTGTAAGCTCTTCTACTTAAAATTTTGACCTGAAATTGTTTATGTTTATCTCACTTTTCATTCGCTTCATCTTCAGGATTATTAATGTAACACTTTTTTCGAATTTGTTACCAAAACTGGTAAGAAATGAAATAAATGTAACAAATGTAGCAAACTACGGTTCAATTCAGTTTCAGCCCCATCACAAGACATATTCAGAATTGTTCCGAAATATTTCAGAATGGCGAATTGGCGACAACCATATTGGGTTGAAAAATCGGTAATCAATTTGGGTAACAAATACATGTAGCAAATGTAACTATTTTCGTCGTGTAACATTTACATTTGTTACCTGTAACAAATTATGTATTTTATCGACCATTTGATACTTTAACCAACCCTGATCGTCTCTTTTCGTTTTCCCTCAGTATTTTTTATTGTCAGTAAATGTTTTATGCTAAATTCAGGTCAAAAATGGTGCTACATCCCAGGGTTTGACCTTCTCCACGATTCGTCTCCATTCTACTCTGTTTTGTGCTGTTACCTGCCAGTTACCAACACCCAGCTTCGTCAGGTCGCTTTCTATGTTATCTCTCCATCTCATTCTTGGTCTTCCTCTTGCTCTGTTTTCCAGAGGTCTATAGAAGAATGTATTTTTCTGTGGTCGGCTGAAACTGGCAATACTTCGACCGAATAATCGTGACGGAAATATTATTTGATAGTAATTAGGAGTTGGAAATTTTTGAACTTCACTCACACTTCGAAATTTGGAAGAACATTTTTTGGGGAAAAATATTTGTTTGCTTCAAATTTAATTTCTTTTCTTGTTGATTCTACAATTTTCTACCAACAAAAATTTCTTAAGTTAACTGAGAAGAGAAAGTTTTTGCTTTAAGAATATTTTTTTCAAATTCTTTTAATTAACTTTTCTATAAAAATCAAAATTTTTTAGATTTTGAATTCCAATTGGATTTTATGGAACAATTTTTGTTTTTGCACCAACCGAAAAGTGTCATCTCTCCTATCCCAAATGAATTCCAAAGAAGTGTCAAAAAAATATTCCCATTCGAGAAACTTAAGATTTTCGAGCGAAATGAATCGTTTTTAGAAATTTAAATTATTCTCTCACTTGCAAATATTAAAGTTATTGAAGTTAACATAATTTCCATGCCATGCAACAATGACAACTCAACTTTAATTACAAAAATCTGCCAAAGCATAAATTCTCAACAATAATCTGACAAATACATTTTAAATTGCTAAAATTTTAACAATTTATGAAGTTAGTTTAAACTTATCTCCTTTTCTGCAAGAATATTTGTAGTATATAAGTGTATACCTATGTATGTATGTATGTATACAGTGTATTTATGCATTTTATATATAACTAACAAAAAAACTTCTTATAATACTTGTGTCATGCACGTTCAGATCTATGAGAAGAGATGCCAGACGAACCAAATAGAAAATTTTGTATTAAAGCTTTCAAAAGTTTTCTCTCGTTAGCATAGTAATTTTGTTTGCTTAATATGTAAAGTACATAACCTTACACATACAGCCACCCACACCCATATATATATATATATATATATACAATGTACATGTATTGTACCATTATTATTATAATATTATGTTGATGGAAAAGTAATTCCATGGAATGATGATGAATCTGTCATTTAGAGAGATAATGGCAAAACTATAATACAACAGAAATTCTAATACAATTTAGATTAGTTCTCAATATATGTATGTGTGTGTGTGTGTGTGTGCTACAATTTAATTAATCCATTTTTAATGAGAATTTGAATGCATTTGTGTTGATAAGCTATACATAGACATACATATGTACATAGTTGGTGTAACTTTTCATATTGCTCTACACTAAGACTTTAATGACGGTTCTTTGGAAATTCGAAATAAGCTTGTTTTCCTAGCATACGGAAAATCTGTTGGACAAAGACTATAGTTAGACAAAATAATGTTGTATTGTACTTAAAAGCCATTTTAAATGGCTAGATGCTAATCTTTAGTTTAAAACTTGCTGTTTCTAAATTTTGAAATGTACTTTTCTACTTAGATGGAATATTCTGACAAATAATGTTTAGGATAATGTCATATGGATGCTTTCGTATAGATATAATTCTACATATAAGATAAGGTTTCAGTTACTATAGATTTATTTAAGCAACGATTTCTCAATTACTTATTTTACTAGAAAATCGATATCGAAACGAAAATGTCCCAAAATATCGTAAAATGTAATATCAAAAAGCTAAATATTCTTAAATTCTCCCAAAAAAACGTTCTGTCAACATAAAAATACCCAACATTTCGTCTATCGCCATTTTCGATACGTAATTCATAGTCGGCCATATTACTTTTCAATATCGACAAAATTAAAATCTTAAATTCACCTAAAAATACAAATATTGTCGATACAAAAATAATTGACATTTCTTCTATCGCCATTTTCGATACGTAATTCATAGTCGGCCATATTATGTTTAGATATCGATAAAATCGAAATCCATGCTCCTATCGAAATGTTTTCACTTTCGCCGTAACGTTATTTTTGTCAGTAGTTCCCTTTTTCATTATCATCATCGAATAAAAAATAAACAGAAACCAGAAGATATTTACCATTTGCAAATGTGATAGGTTCTCAGTTCTTACGAATATGTGACAGTATTTTTATCAGCCAATCTAAATACTGCTAACGCTTACATCGATTGGCCAATGAAAACGTTTAATTGGAAATCTGGCAAGAAACCAAATTGAAATTGACATTGTGTAAATAAAATATGCAATGAATTGAGCCGATTGGTTACCTTTCTTTGTATATTGTGTATAGAATTTTGTGAATTTGTTCTATATTCGTCTTCTCACTATTTAAGAATTGACCCTTACATTCATACTAATAGAATGAGGTTTATTTATAGTTGGTCTTTATTCTGGTAGATTTATCGAAAGGATTTAGGTAGTCGTTGTTTTTTCTTTTCTTTTTGTTGCTTTAAGAGCAATTCGACTAGAAAGATCAAATGTCCATTGGTATTTTATGATAATATTTTCATCATCTATCGATGTACGGTGCACTTCTATTACTTTACCCTAAAGATAAAATATAAATAAATTAGAGGCAGTTACATCTCCCTTTTATTGGATATTTTGTTACTGCGTAGATTTTGATAGGGCCGCGGACGGTTAGAGTAAATTCTATCTATAGGTTGAAGATAGCCACAATAGTCAGATTTTAGACCCTGACATCAAATGTATTCAGACCACTAATCCATAAAGCAGATGGGGAGAGGGGGGGTTTATTAGTGATTAGGAAATGGAAGACCAATACAACAGCAGTCTTGGTCTTGTTTTTGTAGATGTCTTGGTCTTAGTCTTGCACATTGGGCCTTGGTCTTGTTTTTGTAGAATAGTCTTGGTCTTGATCTTATATATTGGTCCTTGGTTTTGGACATTGGGGGTAAGTCTGGCACATTGGTCTTGTTTTTGTAGAAAAATCTTAGTCTTGCACATTGGACCTTGGGCTTAGTGTTGATATTGCACATTCTTAGTCTTGATCTTATTTTTCTAAAAGAGTCTTGGCCATGGTCTTGAAAAATATTCACGGAGACTGATTTTTCTGACTGATCATTAGCTGCTGATCGATGATGGAAATAAAATAAAATTTTAGGTTATAAAAAAACCTAGCTAATCAAACTCCAAATCTCTTCAGGAAAAGTTTAAAATATAAAATTAGTCAGAGAATCCCAAATAAATGCTTTTAGTCTGATTCAATTTTTATTTTCCCACTGGAAATTTCTCTAACGATAAACAAAAACAATTCAGCTGTGTAACGTAATTTAAAAAAAAAAAAATAATAAAAAGAATAAAAATCATTATTTTGCATTGCTATGAAAAAAATCCAGGTGGATTATAAAACCCTTTCAACTACCATATATCCCTTTTGCAATATTTATGTGGATATTCTTTGTTTTGATATTTTCTATAAGCAACAGAAGCAAAACAGTCAATTAACCCAATTTATTATTGATGTAAAACAAAAACAAAATTTCATTTGAAGTAAGTACATAAAACAACAACAACACTCGAATATAGTGAAAAAAAAAAAAACAAAAATCATTATTTATTCAAATTTTGTCGGCATACGTTTGAAATTCTCTTTTATTATTTAATAAAAACAATTTTTTTTCTATTTATTATGCAAAAACTAAGTATTACCTACATACATACATACATACATATGTACTACATAAATGTACTTTGTAAGTATATCTATTACAAAAAAACATGCAATTGCACAAAAAGAGTGTGTAAAACATTTCAACTACATTGCAACTTAAATGAAACAACACTACAATAGAGCCAATTGTGAATATTATTTGAAACACCTTAACACGCAAAACTGCAATTAACTGTTGATTTAGTTCAGTTGCATTATTACCGTTAATGCATCATAGTTTTTAATTCATATACATATAATAAAAAAAAGTATAGTCAGTTTACTGGCTATTTATGTAATATATCTACACATAAGTAGGTTCAAGGTACATATGTATGTATATGAAGTTGGGAGTTATTAAAAGTTTCAAATATTACTAAAGAAAACTAAAAAAAAAATAAATATTAAATTGATTAACCCTTTCAAGCTTAGTGGTTCCACTGTCGAACCACCAATAAATAATTTTTTTCCAAATAGCCGATATACCAAATTATAGATGCGAACTCATCTGCAGTTTAATTTGAGACTTATATTATTATTAGAAACCGTCCGCAAAGGGTTAAAAATGCTTTTCAGTTCATTACAAAAATTCGTTTTTATTATCTATGGCTTTTGGTTCTTAGCCATTTTTTTATTCTTCTCTTTTATCGGTATTGATTGTGGTTTCACGACAATTTCCCGAAAGAAAAAAATACAATTTTCCGAAAAATAGAATTTAACGAAAACACAATTCCCCGAAAATATAATTTTCTGACGCCACCGGCTTGGTTAAGGTTAATCGCGATGATTTTTAACTCAATTTAATCCGGCAATCGTTACAAGAATATATTTTCCTTTCGGGTAATTGTCCCCTTCGGAGAATTGTCGTTTTCGGCGAATTATCGTGCTACCGTACACTGTAGAAGTGTGCAGTGTACAAATGCATACAAATAATAATTCAGTAAATTGAATTTTAAACTAATGCAGCGCCATTGCGGCAGGTCGTGGAATTTTTTAGTCTATCAAAGAAATTCGTAATTATGTAGGTATTCTCTATAATTTTTGTTCGAATTATTCATTTTTTCCTTTTTTATTTCGAATATATTTCGAGTAAATGAAAATTAAGTACTACACAGCTAAATATGTTCTAACGAAACGTTCCAATCCCAGTATGACGTGATAGACCTAATATCTATATATCGTTGGATTCTTACAATCTTCAGCTTTAATATGCGTGAAATTGCGAGACTAAATTTTCCAATCCACTTATTTTTTTTAAATCCTGAACTGACCTAATGTTTTTAAATCTATTTTCTATCGAAATGTTCCATCTTAACGATTCAGCCAAATATTTTTTTTCCGAACAATTGTCCTGTAGTTTAGAAAATATGAATTTTTTCAGGAATTTTTATCGAAAATCTAAGGGAATGCTAAGGAATCTGCGGAAAATTGGAAACATCTGAACAAAAAAAAATTGTTTCTAACGTTTTCAATTGATTTGTGAACATTTCAGGTGATTTTTATAGTATTTCACATGTATCTCCACATTATATTTGTATGAAACTCCAAAAAGTGGCTCGAATCCTTGCAAAAAAAAATCTATTTTTGAGAAATTTAGCTTTCATTGTGAAATCTCTTTAGGCTCTAATTCTGAAATGTGTGAAATCTCGATAATTTCCTAATTTTTAAAAAAATCTTCAACTGACATCATGTTCAATCTGTTTTCATATGGGAAATTACTCGCCATGTTTTGATCGATCGATTCTCAAAGAGAATAATAGATTGATAGATATTCGAAGTACCTATCTAGAATATTTGTACTGTGCATATTAAGGGGTGTTACAAATTCCGTACCAAAGTTATAATACCCTATGAAACTGCTACGCGCCTATTATGATGCCAGCGTGCATCATAATTTTTTTTTATTTTATTGATGTTGTTTAACAATCACAAAATTGTTAAATTATTTAAAATAAAAAAAAAAAACATTTTAATTACAAAACAATCGACTTGTATGTAAATTACAGTAGAAAAAAAAAGAAAATCTTTTATGACGGTTATTTTTGTACTCTATAAACATCAATAAAAATTTATTGTACAGTAATATAAAACAGAAAAAAATTCGGATGCACACCATTTGTATATATATAAATGCGTTCACAAAGGAACTACTATATTTATGTGCAACAAAAATAAACACTAAAAACTCCATAATGTGAACCATAAAAAGTATCACGTTACTCCATAAAAATGTTTATTGTTTCTGCATTATTTACAACTATAAATAAATTACATGCACGGATGAATGCGGAAAATTGGAATTACTATATTATGGCACGACCCATAAATAATAATGTACGAGTATGTACGCGCACAGAGTATACAATAAACAAGTACCAGAGAATATGGAGGTACAAAAAAAAAAAAAAAAAAAAAAGAGAAAAAAAAGTACATAGAAAAATTGGAATACATAATAATAATAATAAAGGTGGTTGGGAATTTACTATGGCACAGGTGCCACATAGATAATAATTGTTATGTTCTGAGTTTTTCTGTTTTTTCTTGTCTGGGTCTGGGGATAACAGGATACTCGTAATATTTTTTTTTTTTGTTGCACATTTTCTTTATGTTTCTAAATGGATTTTATGACATTTTGTGACATTTTGTGTTTTATGGAGCGGAATTATTTGTGGTTACATATTTTTATGTTTTGTAGTCATTAGAAAAATGGTTTATGATCAGTTTTTGTCATTATCAAGTAATTTGAAAATTATTTTTAAGAATAATAGATGGGTGTCAGTACTATAGAGTGCTGGGGGTGTGTGTGGGCATTTCAATTGGTATATTATTTCGAACAGTACAAAATTAATGTCTATTATCAGACAAAATAGCCTCCATCTTTTTCTTTGCGTTCCCCACCCTAATTCTGGTCGCATAGTGACAGATAATGACAGACAGTGACAGATAATGACAGATAGATGACAGATAGTGATAGATAATGCCGTACAAAACTGAATAATTCTGACATAATTCAGAAATATTCAGTTTTTTTTTTTTTTGTAATAGGGATTTACCGAAACTTCTCTCATATGCTCTTGAGCTGTCATTATCTCTTATTATGCGACCAGAATTTGGGTGCCGGAATTTGGTCCGATTGAAACTAAATTTTGCTAAAAGTTTGTAGTCATCAAGTAGTATCTATTTCAATTATTATGTCCAGTCAGTGGCGGCTCGTGAGAATTATTAATCCCTTCATTCATACATTTTGAACATGAAAGGGTTAACCAAAAAAAAAAATTTTAATATAACTAAATTTGTTCATGGAGTTGTTCTTTGTGTTTTTGGTGCATTAATATATTTTTTAAAGTTAACCCTTTAAAGGCACCATGAAAGGTTTACATGATCAAAATGTATAGACCTTAAAGGGTTAACTTTTCGAAAAAATTTATTTGGCAAAAAATGCTTAAAATTTAAAATAATATAAAAATACAAAATTTGAAAATCATATTTTAAGTATTAAGAAAGTTCAAAATTTGGTCACTTTTTAAAAAACTGCCAAAAAAACGGTCAAAATGTTCGCAGCCTCACTAAATTTGTTTACGATTTCTTTCATCAAAATGACGTAAGTTTTTTTTTAACAAATAGTCTCAAATAATTCTCACGAGTCGCCACTGTGTCCAGTGTTTTGTGTTTTGAGTGCCTTTCATTGACCATAAACATTTTCCTTACCAATGCCTCTATCATAAATGGCTCGCGTGACAAAATTGCATTTCTGTGGTTCGAAAGGTGTCTGGTCATGTCTGTCTTTTATATTGGCTAACACTTTGATTCCCATATTGTTGCTTATATGTTATGTTTAATGTTCAGTGGTTTGATGGTCCTCTACCCCAACAAAAGAAATCATTTATTAACTAATCACCAACATAAAATTATGCTCTTTGTGGATACTGACAGTTAGACACTTTATAATGGTGTTAGACATTATTCATTTTGACCACAATTTAACGTAAATTTTACCTACACATATATTGTTTGGGCGTGGTACAAGGCACTATCTATAGAATCTGTGGCAAATCGGGGTAGTTTTGTAAAAAAAAAATGTTCATCGAGTTCGTAAAGTTTCTTTCGGAAGGATATTTTTAATTGATTTAGTTGAATAATTACGACAAAATGTAACATTTATTAGCATGACATGAATTGACTTTGCATTGTAAATACACCCATAATGTCACATAAATTTCAGAAATTTATTCATTGAAAAATGGATATTTACCAACATCTTTGATTTAAAGTAAATATTTTTGTATATAAAATAAGAAAATATCAAGGAAAATTTGAAAATTGTAATTTTCCTCCGGGTGTTAGGGTACTACTGTCAATATTATACAATTTTCTATTACATTTATACCTGAAATTATGTATTTATAAGCACAGTACAAACGTTTATAGCTTTGCAGCTAGGAATAATTATTTTGTTGATCAATCAAACATTAATAAACTGAACGTCAGCCGTCCCACCCCCTCCATACCTTTAAATATCGAATCGCAAATTACCGTGGTACGTCAAAGAGAATTTTTAATTTTATAATTACACTAATAAACTAATTATTTCAACCACTAAACGATTTAATACGTGGCCAATTAAATGGGAAGTGAAAACTCTAAATATTACTTAAAATGATAATTGTTTTATGTATTTCCATGAATGATTTAATTGTTTGTATGTAGGGGAGTGGTAGGGTGGTGGTGTGTGTGTGTTGAAACAATTGATTTCCATAAAACCAGAATATTTTTTTATGTTTTCACTTAAATTTTGGTTTTTTTGCTTTAACTTTTTTTTGAAAAATAATTATTTGAACGAACAAAAAAAAATATTCATTTTTAAATATTTCATATATCAAATGACCCCCACTCTACCCTACTGTATTTAATTCGTAATCGATTTATTTATTATCAGTGCGATAAATTATTGTCTCTTTGTTGGATTTTATATTAATTAAAAAAAAAAATTGTCTGCAATCGGTTTTCGTTAGGTTAAATTTGCTTAAAATTCTTTCCACATGATGTGACCATAGCTGACATTTATAGAATTAAAATATTCTCAATGCTCTAATTTGGATTTAGGTTAGATCATTCCCGAATTAATGCTCTTAAGTATTGTTAAATTAATTAAGAAATATCAAAAGTTGCGGTACTGTTCCGGGAATAATTCAGAATGCCTAATCTTTGCCTGTAGCATAATAATGGCTGCGGATTTTTAGATTCTCCACCATAATTCTGTTTCAGTGCATTAAATTCGTTCTTAACATAATGGAATAAAGATTGATTCAATCTTATTGGTAGTAGTGCTCTGACCCAAAAAATTTTAATATCTGTCTGTGGAAACTAAGATTTGGAACCAGAGTCGATAGTGAAGAGTGGAAGATGGAATACAATTTGAATTTCGACATACTTCTAGTCTAACAGAGTGTTTCAGATCAGTAATTTTTTAAGTTCAATTCTCTACGATTCGTTAGGAATGTAACGTTCATTGGAACTCGGAATTCTACTTCATCAGAGTGAAAATAGTCAATATTTTGGACGTTTTCATTGATATGAATTAGCTTCAATGGAAAAATGAAGATTGGTGTCTTGCGTGCTTATTGTGATCTACTTAGGGCATCCCAAATTAGTATTATTTCGATAAATTGGGGGTTTTTTTAAATTTTTTGACACACGAATAGGAACACATTCTAAACAATTATTTATTGTCCTTTGTTATGTTCCAAATTACAGTACAATAGATCTGTAAAAAAAATCGTATTGTTATGGAACTGACTGTATGAACCAGCCTCTTGCAAAATCTACGTCTCCAATATTGAACAGTTTTCGGAACATCTGTGTCTTTGAGTTTTTTATCCAGCACATTCGGTATTTGTTGGGATGGATAGAGTGCAAATACGCAGCTTCCATAATAAGATTCCGAGACAAATTTTTGCCTCAACTATGGTAGCTACAATATTTTTATTTTTTTAGTTAAAATATTTTCTGGTATTAATTAATAAAAATAAAAATTAAAAAAACAAAAAACCTTTGGTATGTAGACTAACAACAACAGATTTGGATAGGATCAATTAAAAATCTAATCTGATTGCCTTTAATAGGTTTTTTTTTCTTTTTTGGCTGAGAAGTAGTTAAAATAAAGATTAAATTATTAATTAATTTTATCACCATTGAAAAAAAAATATTTTTTTAAATTATTGGAGTTTTTTCCAAATATAATTTTTACCGAAAGTTGCTTAATCGTAAAATATTCATATTAGGCAACTACAAAAAAAAAACAAAAAAAAAACAGATAAAACCAGATTAAATTTAAAATTCAAAATCTAACAGGTACCTACATACATACATACATGCACACATAATATAGTAAGAGATCCTAAGATGTTCCGTAATTATATACGAAAAACTATTTCTTTAAAATAGTAAGAAGAAGACAACTTTTGTTGTCACATAATTTAAGATCATTCTTTTCCATTTAATATCGCAGGTAGGAAATTATATCTTGCACCTTTTATTTAAAAAAAAGGTATATATACAGTAGAACCTCGATTATCCGAGCCGAATATCCGTATTAACTGAGGTGAATTTAATAAACAATTCTATTGAACCGAAAGAACGCAAAACGCGTAGTTTGCCGTGTACATCACATCCTGAAAGGAGCGGGTATCCTTAACCATACGCAATGGTATTGGCGACGTTTAGCGCACGGGTAGTAAAGTAAAAAACGAAGTCTGTTCTTTATACACTGTCCTTCTAGTGGCATCGTCTTTATGACTTGTCATCATCCATTCCAACGCGCGTTGTTTCTTTACCCTGGTACTGTATCTGTTTATTTAATCTCTTCACGCATGCACAAATGATGCCACCCAAATGTTTTTGGGGGTGTTTTTTTTTTAAATTTTCACTGCTATTCACCAAGTAGTTCTATCTCACTCTCACAAAAAGGTGAATAAAAAAAGAGGAAAAAAAGTGCGAAAAATATTTTTTTCAACAAAACGCATTGAAAAATGAACCAGAAAAAAATTTGGTGGCGTCATTTCTGCATACATGCGTGAAGATTTTGAAGTAAGCATGGCTCCAAATCAGCCTATAAAGACGTAATTGTCGCAGGAAAAATTGCGCACCTCAATATGGTTTTTCTCGGGCTACCGTGTCGTTCGTGTCCCGGTCCCAATTACCTCGGATAATCGAGGTTCTACTG
>JANSTT010017923.1:0-15384 GCA_026745375.1 Platyura marginata | reverse complement strand
TTTAAATATGATATCCATAGTTATTTAATATAATTTTCTAATAACTATGGTGTATATCTTTACATCCAATCTAATATGTATTGTGAAGTTCAGATGATAAATTCAGAAAAACACAGAAACACAGGAACTACTCAGCTATAAAAATAGTATTATGCCAAAAATTGACATATAGAAAGAAAGGAAGAAAAAAAAAACGAGGAAAAACAGTTCGACCAAATTATTTTTCATTAGTTTTTCTATTGGAAAAAATTGTTCACAAATTTACAAAAGTCAGAAATTTGTTTGTTTTTATCTACATATGTACATACATTGCATATGGATGTATGAGGGGGAGCGAGAGTACATAGAATAGACAATGATTAAAAAATAAAAAAAAAAAAATACTAAAAACATGGCACAACTTGTGTTCATCGTACAGCACAACAACAACATTTACCTACTCCAATAGATATAATCAAAACAAAAAAAAAATTTAATTTCTGGTTGGTACATTTTTGTTTGGGACACACCCGAAATTAAAACCTTTGTCTAATGAGTTTTAATTAAATTAAAATAAAATGGTGCCACGGTTTCAGCATAAAATTGTTTGCTCGGTTTTAATTATGTATTTTGTGTGTGTATGTGTGTGTTGGTGGGTGGGGGTTGTGTGAAAGGGTATTTTCTATATCTTTGCATAACATACGTTTTCAGTAGCTTCTCGGTGATAGGATGGAAATATGATTTGTGAGGATGGTGGGTTGTCGCTGTTGTTTTTGTTTTGTTTTTTTTTTTTGTTTTTTTTTTTTAATATATCAAGAGATTTGCCAATTTGGCAGTTTGTATTATTTATGTTTTGTTATTTTGTGATAGATTTTCTATTGTGAAAAGATTGGAAATTTTCAATTAATTTTTTTAGGCGACCAAAATTACTTTTCTATGTCTATCAGAACAGCATAATGTACAAAATTTGCCGAAATAAAAATTTCACACGTATGTGCAAAACTGGACATAAAATAAAAAGCTCTATTGGATTGTAAGCTAATACATGGGACTATGGCATATGATTGGCACGTTTAATGAGCTCTGCCTGTATATAGGAGCATTTCTAAATAAAAAATTTGTTTGAGCTGTCGTAAAGCCAAAAAGTGCCTCTAACTTCCCTAATTTTAATAAATAAAAGTTACTTTTTTCGATCAATTATATCTGGAAAAACAAAACGATCTGTAGCGCACGATCACACCAAAACACAGATCCATCTTTCGACTACCGACTGGACTGAGCGATTGCCGCAAATTTTAAATACATCTGTGAATTATAGCCCGTCTAGAGGCAGTCTGGCAAGTTAGATGGCTAATTATTATGCCTTTTCATCCGGAAATCAAATCTGACTAAGTTTGCGTTTCAGACATCAGCTTTTTCTTAAATTTGTAATTAATTATTATTGCTTGGAAACATTAAATTAATTTATACTAAAAAATTACTTTGAAATTCCAAATATTACAAATGAATAAAATGAGTGAATCGATTTTAGATATTAAAAATTTAAATCAAAGCAATATGAATTTTCTACAATATCATCTTCCCAAAAATTGGACTTTCTCTTTGTATATTGAAATAAAAAAAAAAAAAATTATTTATAGATAGGCAGGCAGACGAAGAAAATATTTAAATTGATTTGTTTCTTGTTTCTACTGAAAGGATATTTCAAGAGTGATTTATTACAATTACAGGGTTGAATAGACTTTATACATTATATAGATATAAATGTATATGATTTGATTGTAGGGAAAACATTTACAAAAGACTGCACAAACAATAAAATTTGGAATTCTCTAATAATCTAAGGGAACATAACAAACTTTATTGTTTTTTTATTCTAAAAAGGGTTTAACAATAATGCCTAGAGCAGAATTCCCAACACACCAATGATCATTTGTGGAATATGGAATATTCTACTCTGGCAATACTAAATTTGTTAGCTTGATAACAATATAATTATATTATTTACTTGACAAACAAATTTTGGAACCCTCATCATTGATTAAATAATTTTTGGTACCTAACCATCATCCCTTACTATAAAATAATTTAAAATTGATATTCTAAATTTGATAAACGAAAACGAAGAATACAAAAAATTCCATTTAAGATTTTTTTTTTACAAATTATTTTCCACATATCCTTCGTATCAAATCATATCCTTTGAAAAAAATGTCACCTCTATGCTGATTTATCACTTTGCCATATAAATACGGTTCCTGTTGTAGTGATGCAGCGAAATTGTGCACACGCAATGCTAGTGGCACAAATGTAAATGAAAAATGAATTGTCATTGTCTAAATTTGTAAATGGTAAATTGAAATGGAACTACAAAATTGTTAAATGGCAAAATATTTATTCTTTACTTAGAAAATAAATGACGAAACCTAAATTTGTAGGAAATATTTTGTGCGAAAGAAGTAGCTGTGAAATATAATAGTAAGTGTTAGATAATCAAATTCCTATAAATATCAATAATGGTATCTAAGTAGGTGCGAACATTAAAAACAAAATTACACAACTTGGCATCTTTTCTGGTATGTAAGTATGATAAGTATACAAAATTAAATGTACTAAATTCAATAAGTGGTATAAGGTATAACATTGTTTTATCTACATAATTTATATACGAATATAATATATACTTATGTACCTACTCATCATTGTTTGTTGAAGTCACAAGTATCTACTAACATCTGTTAGGTGTACTTGTATAGTTAAAATGTTATACTACATTACCTATCAAGACAAATTATGGTATATATACTCCTACTATCTACCTGAATTAGGTTTACTTAAACGAAAATAGTCTGACGGTAGAGAAGAAAATTATGCAACAAATTAACGAAAATCCTGTGGGTTTCTCAAAAGTAGTAAGAATTTGATTATTCTATTCTAAATTTCCTTGCACACATTCACACATAAAGTTTTCTAGTTTATGTGTAAAGTTTTTGAAGTTTAATTTAGTTAGAAAAGGCAGGTACCTACATATTTATGTATGTATGTATATGGATAGATATGTATATGCATATAGTATGAGTATAGGTTAACAAATAATTATTTACGATGTAACCAACCGTATATTAATACGACAAATTTTAACCCAATAAACAGCCATAACATACTACCAAAACCCAATCAAATGCTAAACTTTAGCCAAACTTAACCCAACTAATAGTTATAAATGCCGAGGCATTATATCAAGTTGTATCATAAAATTACTGTTCCATGACCAAAAACTAATTAAGTACAGTGCCAGTACCTCCCGTTCGCATAACATGAAAACCATTCAAAAACTTTCAACCGCCAATAAATTTATGCCTTGCTATACATACATCCCAAGTACAGTGCGCTAGCAGCTAGGACCAGATGAGTTCAAGCGAACTCCACTTTCAATCAAGTGTATACAAATTTTCAGGCTAATCAACCACATAACAATGATAGGCACTCCTTCACCACCCCCCCCACCCCCCTTCTCCCGTACCCTTGTACACACACACACACACCTACCTTACATATGTCACACCACTATTCGCATGTAAAGGGTGGGCATACAATATTATTTTATGTTTATAGTAAATGGCTATTATAGGTTACAATATATAATAGGATTTAAGGATGGTTGGCGTCCCCATATCCACAATTTTGCAGAGCATGATTCTCTATAGTCTATATAGTCTAATAAGTATGCGTTCACTACACATAATGGAGAATGTCTTGCATCCAGTACTCAACTATATAACTACACACTATAAATTAATACAGAACGTGTTATTAGATACAAACATTAACATTATTCTATGATTATGAGCTTATCCCAGCGAATTTAATTATGTGGCAATCAATGCTTTGAAAGGCATTTGGTTTGATCGAAATAATAAACACAATATATGCAGTTAGGTAAGTAACCTTTAAGACATTTTGTGTTTATGTGTATAAAATCTTTTGAATGGCATTATGGTGATCGAATTCTAGATGAACCACATTAATCTAATGTTTATTTGAGAATATAATTTACTTGAGTGCACTTCATCGTACTATATATAGCAAGAGAAATGTACATCAATTGTCGAAAATCGTTGAAATTACATTCTGGCTTAGAACCATTGGCTGGATACCTGATGCATAAAGTAAGCCATATATGTATTATTTGCAATGTACAATATGTTTGCATTATTGGATTAACCTGTAATGCAGGTTAAAATTACACCATACTCTGATGCAAAATCAACGAAATACAAATAAAATTAACAAAATTGAATAGTTAGGAACGATATGTGATTTAGATGGAAGTACCATAATTGGTGATGAACAAGACCAAGATCAATGGTATAGCAATTTTGGTCTTAATTTTGTAGAAGATGTCTTGGTCTTGCATAGTTGGGTCTTGGTCTTGTTAAATTGAGTTTTGGAAGTGCTATTTTCCAACAGGAATTTAAAAAAAAAGTAATCGCGAGTGATTTGACAGGAAAAAATATCTCATTTAATAAAATTAAATGTCACAAAAAATGGAGTAAAAATAAAAAAAGACTCCAAAGTAACTTAAGATGGAATTTGTTTGTGAAAGAAAAAAATAAGTTTTTTTGTTTCATATTCAATCTTCAAAAGTTTTAAAAAAAAGTTCCTACACATTGTATTGGGTACACCGTCTAAGTCATTTTTAAGACTGACATTGGTTATTTCATTGCGCATACTCCATCTATAAAATAAACAATCCCAGTTAATATACAAAAATTCTAATAACCAAATATGCCCCCCTCTATTATGAGACCGATGCACTATTAACCCAAGCTTTTTTTCCCATGGAACGGGTAAGTGAAACACACCACTGGAGTGCAAAGAGTTTAATACTGGGATCAAATAATAATACACAAATGAGAGTTTAACACAACCATACAACATGGGACTAGGACAAAGTTATTGCTGTTTTATGTATAAATTAATTTCTGGAACAATACAAAAACAATCCATAGGTATACCTACTCGAGAGGCCAGATAGATATACCAATCTTCCAATTGATCTGGATTAATAACAGAATTTAGAATAGCTTAGTCTATACAACAGTGTTTCAGTTCTCCATTCTCTATATTTAATCCTTAGGACTATTACAATAACAACAAAACACTTTGTTATTAATGTCTACCTGTTAAGTCTTTTAGCCTCTTTCCATATAATTATGTATGTATATGTATATATATATATATATTGGATATTGTATTGCAATATCACCCAACGACACCCACAAGCCACAATACCTAAAATCTCAAGTTTGTAATTTAATACTAAGAGTACTCGACTACATTTCCAACCAATCAAACTATAATATCAATTACTGTCTACTGTCTACTGTTTAGTACGTATGCGACTATAAATATTTGTCTAAATAAGCTTACACTGTCTTGTTATCCAATTACATCACAAAACAAAAACTCATAATACTTTAGCTTTTCAAAAAAAAGGAAAAAAAAAGAAAAAAAGAAAAAAAAGGAATTTTTTTTTTATAATCAAAATGATCCCAGAATGCCTAAAATATGATTCAAAAATGGTTTTTCACTGCTGTTTCTAGCGAACTGTTAAAATAATATTATAAAGACATGTCAAGAGCAGATTTCATTTTATCTAGATGTATATGTTTGTATGTAAATCTATTTTTGGTGTTATACTGGCAAAACAGGAATTGAGAATGGGAAGTTCCTTTATGCCAATGTGGTTTTCTAAGGGTATGGTTTTAACAAATTAAGTTAAAGGCATATCATCGTATATATACCGTAAAATATATATATATATATTCAAATGTGCCTCTGCGCGTGTAATGAATTTCCGTTTTAACAAATTTGACAATATAATGTAATGTAATGAAGGAACTTGTGAAGGAACGTCTATTAAGTAGGTATACCACAAACACACAAACACACACACATACATATAAATGCATATTATAGGATGTATAGGTATTACATCAGTAAATAATGAGTATTTACCTACGTATTTGAAATATTTTCAATGCACACTTAATGTTTAGTAGTATGTAGGCAAAGTGTATAGTTATTGTAGACAAATATCCTTATATTGTTATAACTATTTTCAACATAACACATTCATTCAATCAAATAAAGCCAAAATGTTATTCAATGATTACTATTTACAGTCAATTCAATCTACATACATAGTTACATACGTAACAACTGAAGTATTTCTATTAGACGTAAATATATGGTTTGTAGAGTTTAACAAACATAATTATGATTATTCAAATATACAATTTATTATTTTGTGTTTGTCAACAGATTTTATGGAGTAAATAGTATATGCTTTATTATTACACAACAGAAATACACTACTTGAATATTAATTTTCAAAATTTTGTAGTAATTTCACTGATGAAAAGAAAAGATATTATAAGTATGTATGTGATCTTTATGCCTCTTCTCGACTGCAGCATATTTGGTATCACGAAAAAAAACTTTCAATTATAAGGGGAGGGATACACCTTTCGCAGTAATTTTCAAAACTTGCCTACAAAATACAATAAATACTTATTTGTCAATACGCTAGTTAAATACAGCGTAATATAAATAAAAATCGCAAATGAAATGAGAAAAATGAATGATTTCGCGTATATGGTTTTTTACGTGATACCAAATACCGTGCGCACTCGAGAAGATACCCAGCAGATTATATTGATTTCTCTCAAAATAGCCCATTCTTAATTGAATACTAATTCCACAAACAAAATAAAATTTAAATTGCCAAATAATCTCTATTGAATTTCGAATTTTCTTCAATATTTTATATAAAATGTGCACTGAATTCTATTGCTTACTAACTCTGAATAAATAAATATAAAACAAAACAAGAGATTCTCCTAGTAAAAAGTCTGACAGAGTAATAAGGCGAGTATTTTATAACTCTACATAAATATCTTGTCAAAGAAAAATTTTCATAATCATAAATTCTGATTATATGTTGTATCAAAGAGTAAAAAAAAAAAACTTTGCAATTTAAATTAAACATTTTTATAGAAGTTGTGCGCAAAGAACATGTATGTACATAAAAAAAACTATGTAAGTATACACCTATAGTATAAGTTTAGTATAAGAAATGAAATATTATAATTATGTACATTAGGTGCATTATTATTGCTTACGGTAGCGTAATATTTAAATGAAGAAAAAGCCATTGTCACATTTTTAAACACCCAGAACAATCTGTATTCTTGGAGTTTTTATTTTTAATGATTAGATCGTCCGAGAACGACAAAGAGGTTATTAAAGATAAGTAAAAGTTAAATTTGTATTTGCCTACGAAACTATTGTATCTACCTACATTAGCCCTCTCAGGGTCAAAAATAATTTAGGTCGCGCTAAAAATCTAAAAACTTGTATTTAAGGTAATATGATATCGCTGAAGCCGGAAAAATTAATAGTTTTCATGTTGGGTGTCGCCCCTGGCTTTTAAGGGATGTCGAAGGTAAATGTCGAATATACTCACCGATTTTATCAATATTGCCTGATCACTCAAAATATTATTTTTTTAAATAATATTTTTTTTTCTGCTAAAATTGTTTGTTTTCACAGACGTGGTACTTGCTTCTTGATTGGTCGATTGAAACTGACAAAACAAATCGAACACCTACTATGAACACAAATATTATAGAGCCGAAGTGTCTTTGTATCAATTAAAACAAAATAAATAACAGGCCTTCAAAAAATGCATACATGCAATGTCGAATATATTCGACATTGCCACGTAAAGGGTTAATACCATAAAAAATTTCCATAATAATATATTTTTTAAATTAGTTTCTAAGGATATTAGTAAACCAGTAAAGAAGGAATAATTGTATGAGTGCTTGTTTAATATCTACGACTTTTTCCGTGTCTATTTTGTTTGTAGAAATATTGTTATAAGGAGTAAATTAAATGCAAATGATTCAAAATTGATCACAGCGCCATAACGGTAGATCGCAGAACGTTTTGAGTCTATTAATGAAATCTTCATTTTTTAATTCTCTATCATTTTCGTTATATAAATTTTTTTGGTAATTCAAATATTTTTTGAGAAAATGATTAAAAGCCCTAAAATTAATTGCAGAGCCATAACGGTAGGTCGTAGAACTTTTTTTCTATGAATGAAATATTTATTTTTATATTCTCTATAATTATTGTTTTTTTTATAATCATAATTTTACCAAAATTTTGTTATTTAGTGTTATTTTTTACATAAAATGTGTATGGGAGAGAGTCGAAGGAGTGGCGCGATTTCGCTCATTTTGAATGCCAGAATTCTGGCGACCACAAAAATCATAAATCTAAAATTTCAACTCTCTAGATGTCTAAATATATATTTTAAATATATTTAATGGGGGTTATCCATCCTTAATTCAATTACAGCTATCAATCTCCTTTTTTCTTATATCTTACTGTAGGAGAAAGTTTTCTCAATAGCTTTCTTTATAATCGTGCATATCTATGTATTGTCAATAGAGATCAATATTATTGTTTAAAATAGGATCTGAACTATTTGCTGTGCCGATATGTAACTAAAATGTATTTCAATAAAAAAAAAACTTTGTTATTGGAAATTTTGTCTAGACCAGTACCTATTTCGAAATCAGGATTATCGTAATGGCATTTCAGAGGCTTAACAATTGATATATGTACAATTGTGCATATGCGCAAATTATCGAAATAGAATAATAATAAAATAAATCCGATATGTGTCGTCCCTATCTTTCTTCGTATCTATCTCAAAGTTTGTTTGAAAAACATTAAGCAATCAATTATGTAGCTTTATACATTGAGGTCCCCTGGCGGGTATGGCAGGAGTTGATTAGTAAAGTTGATGAAATGGTCCTTTTATATACATAAAATTCCCTCGTGGTTCCATTTATGTATGACAAAATGGTTAGTTTCAAGACTAGTGCTAATGTTTATTTTACAAAGTTTCGAGAACTTGTTTTTACGCTTTGTCAGTTCTCTTTAAAAGAAAGTTTTGTTTAATAATTTAATAAAAAAACAAAAAAACCAAATTCTCTGTCTGAAATTTTAACTTGCAAATCTTAAAAGATGTCTATTTGTTTGTCAGCAACATTTTCCAGAACCAGAGAACTCTTGTCAAAATTCAAAACATCTGAAAACTATCCTAATCTCAGTGCTGTCACACAAAATTCAAAAAGTTAAAATCCTCAATCAATGTTAAAAGATAAACTTTCTTCTCAACTTTATTTGTACATACTTAAAGCCATATATACAGATAGTGTAGAGTAGAGTAGAGTAGAGAGTAGCAAACATTTTGTAGCCTCAGTAACTACTATGCTTAACCTACCCATAGAAAAGATTATGTAAGTTTAAGTCAACACAATCCAATAAATTTTCTTGTAAAATAGCAAACATCTTTTATATGATTGTTTGTATGTATGGATGAAGAAAGATGTGGTAATTGTTTTCCAGTTAAACATTGATAGAAAATCTTTCTATATGTAAGTCGGTATGCAGTAAGTTGGAGTATATATGCAAATCCAAAAGACAATCACAATCCTCAATTAATCGAATTAATTAAATTGATTGAATTCCGTTTGTTAGATTATTTGATAACCACTTAATCCGGTCGAATCAAATATTTTGCATATATATAAATTTTTGGGGAAAACACAAAACACACCCCTTTCCAAATTGAAAATACATTGAGCTTTTAGTTTGTGAAAGCTTTTTGTATATATATGGTAGGATGTATAGTATAGTAATGTGTGTATTGTGTGCGGTGTAGAAGTCGATGTAATTGTTGGTATGCAGAATATGTTGTACACTATAAGCACAGTGTTTATGTAAAATTTCTATTTCCATTTCCATAATTTTAACAAAAACAAAAGATTTAAATTGTTTTGGGTAAAGCTTATACACACACACACACACAAATACACAAACACATACATACATCCAGCATATGTGTGATGTGTACATATATATGAAATATGTGTTCAAAATACACAATGTGAATTACAAATTAGTTTCAGGGTGCGTGTAAATTTTAAATGTACATGTATCACGTACCTACCTCTATATATAAAGCAATCGGTCCCTAGTATGTACGAAATTTCTAAAGAAATGGTTTTAAACTGATGCTTTATATATAGTAGATAGATAGATGGTTGGGTACAAAACTCAAACTCTCATCCATAGAAGGGAAGAAACGTTCAGAAATTAATAATCATCAACACTATGTATAATAAGATATATATATATACCATGCGTTCCACCAACGAAATATGTATGGAAATAAATCATCATCAGTAGACATTTAAGATCTTACTTATCTATGACAAGACAATTGATGAATATAAATACTTAAACATTAAGATGTAGTTAACCTATAAGCATACTCGGTTTAGCTATGGTTTTTGGCCTTAATTACTGAAATATTTCTAATATTTATTAATTTCATAAGTAATAATTTATCTGAACCCCCTTAAAGCTGTTGCAAGTATATATATAAGTATACGCAGTACTTAGTATCTAATACATAATATACCTAAATCCCGTAACGTGCTACTTTTGTGATTCAATTCGATTTTTGTCCAACCCAAAACCTACATTTATGTTTTACGCATCAACTATTACGAAAATTACACCAGGCACAGACCCGAGAGATAGATCCATATGCTATTTAAAAGCTTAAATAATTGAAGCTTTTGGTCAAATTAATATTAGACCGTAAGCAAGTACTTAATTAGAAGAAGAAAAAAAAAGCTGTGGCAAAATGACAAATTTACCAAATTGCTATCTCTAATAGTGGACAGCTTGGCTATAATTAACAGAAAATCATGTATGAAAGAAGTGTCATTTACGATTTGGTTTGTTCTTAGTATTGTACTAGGTAGGTACTCCGAATTATACATAGATGTAGATTTTAATAGCTTAATTGAAAGTATTAGTAAGGAGTAGGTATATTTTGTGACGTATTCACATGAGATTTTTTTTTTCGTATTTAGTACACAAATAAATTTTGTTTATATGTAGTAGTGTAGTATAATTTAATAATAATAATAGAAAATTTAATTCATGGAAATGTGAAAATTAATTATGACAGCAATAAATGTTATTTGAATTGTCATATTTTTGTTATGTTTTTAATCTCATTTGGCAGATCGTTGAATAGTCTCGACATTTATGGAGTTTTGTCCTGTAGGTTTGTTCGTGAGTGTGGAATATTAATGTGTATAATTTGTCTGGCATTGTGTCCGTCTCTATGGCTATATGTTACGTTAAAGTTATGTTTGATGACATTGTTTTTTTTTTATTTTACATATGAGTGGTTATTATTTCTCTAGGGGTTGTATTTTGTTTTCCGGTGTATATATAGTTTGAGTAATTGGTATAGAAATTAGGATTGTCAAGTCTGCAACAGAACGATCAACAGTTTTTGCAATATATTTTTTACATTTTTGGTGAATTATTTCTGTGAAATCACGAATCTCGAATTACTGTTGAAATAAAATAAATTCTTAAAGACAAAAATAACATAATTGAGCATAAGGGAAATTTTTCTAAAATTGACATTATTGTAAAAAAAAACCATAACATTTTTAGAATATTTAAATTTGTCTAGATGTAGATCAGCCATTTTCCTAAATATTCGCCATTTTGACAATTTGTTTTAATGTTTTAATTTAGTATGTAAAATTCTAAGAGAAATCTGATGTTGTTTTTTATTCATCAGCCGCTGTCATATATGCAATACTCCTGTCAGTTATCATAGGAAGAAAATTCCAAAAATACTACAAAAAACTTTCAAATATTATAAGAGAGGACGTTTTTAGAAAAATGTAATAGAAAAAGGACAAAATTTTCCTATAACTAAATACATTTTTTTGAAAAAATATTTTCTTCTACTCATATCAACAAATAAAGAGACTTAAAGTTTCCAATTGGTTTTATTTCGATCTTTAAATTAAAGAAAAAATGTTTTTCACAAAAAAAAACCCCTCCCAGTAATAATCAACTAGATGTATCTACGAATCCTTTCCATTAATAATAAATTTTATTGTGTCCAATCTCAATTTTCTTGCCAGAAAAATGTCGGTATATCTTAAAAATAAATACGAATTTTGCTAGAAAATCCTTAGGTAACATCAAACAACCATCAAAATTTCTATTTTATTACATTTATGTAATGTAACTACACATATATAAAATGCCTGACTATAATATGTGATGTAATGATAATGGTATGGTGGTTTGACATTGCCATATCCCAGTGATGAAGGCCTTCTCTATAATATGATAATGAGTTTGGTTAGGTATTCCAGAATGTTTGAGATAACATGAGTTTTAAAGCAGCAAAATACAGGCAAAAATAATTAGTTAGGAAACCGACCGACAACAACACGGAGGGTTAAAATGGCTCATACCACCCCATCACCCCCATCCCCAAAAAAAAAAAAACAAAAATGTTCTATTTGATGCTGGGTATACTCACTCACTGAACCACTGGGAGTCAGGTCTCTGTGTTAAATTAATGTATACAAAACTGAAATATTTATTCCGTATCGCTATACACATAGATATATATGGAGTTGGAGTTGGAGTGTATATACACATTTACATAGTATACTATGTACGTGAATATTTCAATAAGAGGAAAAATACACCATGTTCTTATATAGCTCGAGGGGTATGAGGATAATGGAGGGTTAGGGAAAAAAACCCCGTAGAATATGAGTGTATATGGCTGTATAGTCATATCTGAGAGCTGTTCTTTTAGATTTTTTTTTTCTTCTTGTTTATTAAAACTTAACAGCAACGAATCAAGTAAATGCTATAAAGCACAATATATACATACATATGATACATACATATGATTATGTGGAGCGCAGTTTGAGATCTGAGTCTGACAGACAACTTTATTATAGCTCTTCTAGATGTATAATGTGAATAATATTTCCCGACAATATACTTTTAGACATGATGTCTACTTTTAAATGCAAATGCAATTGAGATGAAATATTGAGCATTTTTGTTATTTTTGATTTATGAAATTTTTTTCATTGCCGACAAATTGTCCGATTCGATTACAGTTCTTTTCTTTTTGTATTATATACATTTTTAGAATTGCACCACAGCCCAGGGCGAACCTTAGTCTAACTTGTAAAGAGCTGATTCACAGCTGATATTTTTTTTATAATGTTTGGTTGCTGGTTACACGATCAACCCTTATCCGGACTTGGGACTATTTTAATTGAAAACACTCCAATTGTGAAATTGGTGTTTTTTTCTAACATTCAAAGTGTTTCTTTCAATGAATCGACAACAAACTGTTATTCCTTGACATTTTCCAAATTATTATATTATATAATATTAAATATCAAATTTTTTTTAGACTTACAAAAAACAGAAACTCGAAACTTGTTGATTTTAATCGCTACCCCACTGTTACCGTAAGTCCCAACCATGCAAAAGAGCAGAGCTGGAGCTTACAAAAGATCATTTGTATTTTTAAACTTTCTACTATACTTGAGAACCTTTTTTAACCTCCTCTTGAACCTGTTGGTCTCAAGGAGTAAGTTCCACCACTACAATGGCGTATTAAGAAAATTAAAGTTTGTAAAAAATGTTTTCATGGTCAAGTTTAAGACGGATACATATCTCGTATACATAATAAAAAAAAGAATAAGAACCAAGACCTCAAAAGACAATCTGATGGGAATAAAAATGACCAAATTTCTATATCATTTATATGATTATTATTCATTTTTATGGCTCTTCATTTGTCCTAAATGGCAATTAATTCGTTTTTGTAATTTTCCTCCAAATCTATTCAACCAATTTCAATGTTATGGCAACATCAAAAAAACTAAACTGTATAATAAAGACACACAATCATGTCTATAGAATGAGGTCATTTTTGTCGCATTTAAAATCCACAGCCGCATTTAGTTTTTTGGGGAAAATGTCAGAAACTACGCTTTTCTTCTACATATACTACCCATAAAACCGTAATATTTATGTGACGTATAATACTGGAGAGGAAGAGTTATCATCAGAGCATCAAGAGAAAGTATATGAATATTAAAAACATGATTAAAGCCTAAGTAGATTTATCATTGTTTATATAGGCCAGTTTAATTTGTGATAAAGGATACATTTTGGATCCTTTGGAAATTTCAATTTCTATAAAGGTTTTATGCGTTTATTTATGATTTTCAGATTGGCAAAGATTTTTTTTAATTTTTTTTATATAGAAAATGTTTGTATTTATTTTTTATGTGTTAAAAATCTCATAACGATATAAAAAATTCCAATATCCAATATTCAAAAAAAAAAAAAAAATGTTAGAACGACAAAGCCTCCAACTCATGATTTTAATTCAAAGTGTTTTTTAACGACTCTTAAAGAATAATAAATAATGTTGAATAATAGCTGCCGAATATCGAATCAGATTTAAGCTTTTTGGCAACGTGTAGAGACTGTGCAAACGGAATACTTATAAGAGGAAAGAAGCCCACTATGTATGTATGTAAGTATATAATAAAAAAAAACTTTTCTAATAAATACCTACTTCAATATGTATGACAAATTATAAAACGAATAAAAAAAAATTTGGAAGAAAGAAACCATGAAATCGATAAAAAACAAATTGGTAAATTCTTCAAACTTTATTCGGTTCCCTTAAATAAAAAAAAAAAATCTTTCTCAAAATATTTATCTAAGGAATATAATGTGGACCAAAAACAATATTATAGTCTTTTTGATTTAGTAGTTTAAGTTCGCAAAAGGTTACCGTACCCTGATTTATTTGTTTTATATATCACTAAATCCTTTCCCAATCTTTTTTTTTGTATATTTTGTTTTGAAGTTGTAACTATTTGGTTATAGGCGATTATGTTAATAAATTGTCAGAGAAAAAACTTTATATACAAAATAAATATTTAAATTTTATGTACCTTATATGTAAGAAAGGATATTTTACCAACTTCGCCCCCCCCCTCTCTCTACTCTTATAATTTTGTTAAATGTGCTAATTTTATATAGAAAATAACATTTGGTCAAAGCAAACGGTTTACGACTAGTAGTCGCCAAAGCCAAATATTATTCCATTATTTATTAAGACAGATTACATGGGCTCTCTCTAATGACCTTAGAAATATCGTAAATTTGTATTGGAAAATTATTTCAATGAACAAAGGACGAAGATTGTAGATTTTAGTGGATATTTTCGGAAAAATATTTGATCAGTTCAATAACAAAATCCAGGATCTTAATTTTACCTTCAATTTAAATAGAGTTTGGTTTTAAGGGTCCCATAGACGATCAATTTTAAATGTCAATTTTAATTGACGAACGCTCTCATCAATTAAAATTGATCGT
>JANSTT010017922.1:0-15385 GCA_026745375.1 Platyura marginata | reverse complement strand
CGCCATTTTCGTGGGGCGTTGTTTTCGAATTTTTCAATTTTTTTTTTATTAATAGACGCCCCACGAAAATGGCGAAAAAAAATGTTTAATTCGAAAAAATAAACATTCTCGGATCAGGAGTTCATAAATGCCAGCAGGTTACACAACCCAGAGATGGCGCTGCATGTACCGTTTTGAACTTTGATTTTTAAAAATCCTTATTTTCCAAGATATTTTAATGAAAATTGGGATTTAGGGGTTTTCGGGGACGACCGTTTCATTGGCGCTATCAGTTTTCCGCTATTGATGAACCTTTGCCCGTAATGTCCACCATAGTTTTATTTAAGGCTCTTGTTGATCTTTATCTGAAATTGCTGCATACAAAACAAAAGACGAATTTTTAAGTTTCTCCTATTTATTGTTTTACATTTACATAAATACATTTTATAAAAAATTTAATTATTTTTATATTATTCCTGCACACATACAGTCCTGCATACAGCAAAGTTCATCTTTTTGTGATCCAGGCGCTCAATGGGTGCTGTTAGTGCTCCAGAAGTTTCATAGTTCTCTAGAGTTTAGAGCATTAGAAGCGAAGATGCTAAAAAAAAATTTCAAATTAATATTTAAAAAATTTATTCAGTTACAGAATCCTTTCATACCTTTTTTGTTTTTAATTGCTGAATGGGTAAATGCATTACTGGATGCTATGCAGGAGAAGCTGAAACAATACGAATGGGAAATTGTTTTACGACCGAAAATTTCCTTCAAAATTGATGAAACGTGGAATTGACAGCAGCCTAGGATTAAAAATAAAAAAAGATTAATAAAATAATTGCTTGTATGTAATTAATACTTTTCAGCTAAATGTTTTCCTATACCACCTAGCACCTATATCAGAGAAAAGTTCAATAATAATCATTCAAAATGTTGGAAACTTTTTTCAGTCAAAGATCAACAAGGTTTATCAAATAATAACAGATCTACAAGAAAATTCTTCAATAAATTGATAAGAAATTGCACATATAAAAATCCTCCAAGAATTAAATTCGATAATATTTTTTGTTGTTTAATTTTTATACCCGCATAAGAGTAGCTTTATATAGAGTATTATAACTTTTGTAAAGAGTTTGTAATGCGCCTTAATATTTACTGTAGAAAAAAAAACAATCATCGTCTCGTCTTGTGAAATTTTAGATTGAAATACAGAAAAACTTTGTTCTTACAAAGTCATAGATAATAAATCCAGTACCTCATACAGGTATATTATAATCGATTCTTGGCGGGCGTCTTTATGTTACATAGTTAGTCAATAGAGTTCGTTCTTGTCTGAAAAAAAGGGAAAAACTGTTGCGATATATTAAAATGTGTAAGATTAATTCAAAATTTAAAGGATTTGTGGAAAATATCAATATAGAAGGAGAATATTAAAGATTCAATTTCAGATGTATGTGGGTAGGCGCAGCAAAGAAGCAGAAAATTCCTTAAACACATAACTTTTAATATTCTCGTCCGTGGTTCCACTTTTTATGTTCTTCATTAAAATAAAACACCAAAATGGCCGATCGCATTAATTATTATTAATTATTCTAAAGTAGGTACACCAAAAGCTCGACATTTATGTATTTCCATAAAACTAAAAATGTACAACATCCACACATACACACACACGAGAAACACAGAGGCTTCCATAAAACCTGTTTAGTCTCCTTAAAACGAAAGGATAAAATAACAAAACAAAAATTAACGACCACCCTCTTTCTGGCAAACTGCCCAATTTAACATGTTCCCTTTCTATATATATATATATATATCTCTTTCTCTCTATCTCTGTTCATTGTTAAATAAAATATTAATTCACACTGCAATGTGTATGAATATCGATATGGAAAGAGAATGAAAGTTGCGCCATTTCCCATAATAACACCGTCTCCAACTATATTCCTACCCCTCGTGGCCTGTTTATTTGTCGCATATGCATCTATAATACGAACATTTCCATTCATAATTTACTAGTGCTATCCTAGAGTAATCGCACACTATAACTGAATTTGATGGAATAACGTAACATTTACCGCATGCATCAACCACCACCACCCCAAAAATGTATGTGTTCCAAAAAGCTTTATCGAATATGAATTTTTACCATGCGTTCTGCTGCATATTTAAATAGTCAAGCCGTCCAACTTCTTTCTACTTGTATATAGAACAGTACGGTACAGTACAGAAAAGCCAGCTGTGCAAAGAAGAGTCTTTTAAGTGTCCAGGTTCCCCAAAGTGTACATGTACATACATTAGAGAGCTTTTTGTTTGTTCATAATAAATATGTTCGCTTCATGCCATCACAACCTATATCTATTTGTACATATATGTAACTATCAAACATATGTACGTACATGTGTAGTGTAGGTCTCCAAGTATATCACATCATCTGTCTTAAAAGCTGTTTGTGTTACCTCTAGTTCTGAAAGTTTCTGTTGTTGTTTTGTGCACTCTGTGTATATTTGCTGGTGGTCGGCCCCATAGTTATAATCATCAACCATCAAACAGTTTTATTTGATTCATTCAGTTCGTCGGTTGATGTTGATTGATGGTGACGTGCTTTAAACAGGAACTGCGGTAGTTACGGTGGCGCTTTCAAATAAAATAATACAAAAACGAAGAAACAAAACAAACAAAAACAAAAAAACAAAAAAAACTAAAAAGGAAAAATTATCACTTTGCGTATTTAAATGCGGTATTCCAATTTTCGCTAAGCTTTCCGATGACTTGATAGCGCCGTTCATTTGACTGGATCTGAGTTGATTTCTTAAGGAATCGTAAGTGTTGATGTGTTTTAGTTTAATTTTTTTTTTTTTTAAAAGTGCGATTTTTCTTTCTTTGTTGTGCTTTAAATGAGATTTTGTGCTAATTTCCATAATTTTGACCAATTTTACTACTAATATTAGAGTAAAGTTTAGAAAACTGTGCGTGGAAAGGTTGAAATGTTTTTTTTTCTTCTTCTTCTTGCATTTTTTTAAAATATATCTACTCCAGACTCTTAAATAACTTTCGGTTTCTGGGAACAACCAATTTGATGTCCAAGACAGGAAACCGGTCACTTCTTCTAACTACATAGAAGCGCTTAAATATAATTAATTCTATGTATAAAAAGCTCAATTAAAAAGTGTTCAGAGAAAACCCGATTCAGCCATAATCATTTCTCTTTAAACGTATGTAACTATAAACAAATATCACTGTGAAGTTTTTAATTTGTGTTCTTTAAGTTCTTGAAACTACAATATCCCGATCATCCTTGAAATGGTTTGCTTTTGTATTCGGCAGAAATGTCCTTATTTTTTATAAGCATCACTCAAGGTTAAAATTTAGTTTCAATCACATATCTAGTCACATATTTAGTGTAAAATTTATTTTGTCAACTCAGTTAAAAAACAAATAAGTTTTTGGCGCTTAAAACAAATATGAAGACTGGAACAACGAAATAAATCATCCACCATTTTGAAACAACAACAAAATTGCCATATTTAATTCAATTGCCTTCTATTCGATGGTTATTTGAAAAAAGGCCCTAACATCAATTTTTTTTCAAAAATGCTTTTTTTTATGAAATCTGGTAATTTGGGATATTTTACTAAATTTCACGAAAAAATATGATTTTTTCCCGTTGAAATGCTGTGTAGTTTTTTTTTCTCTCCTGAAAAATTTAAAAAATGATGGTTATGGCCTTTTGTCAAATACCCATCGATGTATCCTTTCTCGCAGTGGCGGGCTCCTTTCCGTCACTTTATGCTTTCTATGAGAAAAACTCACAAAATTATTTAAAAGAAAAAATAATAGTAGAGTCTTGTTAATGGCGAACGCACGATAAAAAAAGATTTTTGAATTTTTAGAATTTAAACCATGACATCACCTATAGGATTCAAATAAAAAAATTCAAGTAGCAAGTTAAAGTGGGTAGGTAATTTTTAATATTGGAAACGTGTCGAATTGATAAAAAAAAACTATTCATTTCTATTTCGGTCTGAAAATTAGATTTACTTTACAGTGTGTAACAAAAAGCCGGTATCATTTAAGAAATTCTACTCTATTCAAAACTGAAACTCTTCTAATATTACCTGGCTAATGTAATGTGCATTGTTCTAGTTACAAATATGTAATGAAAAAGATGATATTGTTGACCACACAAAAAAAAATTAAATTACTTCACAATATGAATCAAAGAACAAAAAAAATAAAATAAAATTCCGAAAAAACATCAAAAAACTAAAAAAAAAATCCTTGACGCATGTTCGTAAATCTACATAGATGACACCTTGACTTAGATTATATAATACGTACAAATGATCTCTATTCTTTTATTTTCGAGTTTAGTGTTCAAATTAAACATCCATTGACTGACCACCAACATTCTATGTTCCATTTTTGTTGTATTGTTTCATATGCCTACAAATCAACAAACAAACAACTAAACAAATAAACAAACAAAATATATTTGTTGATGGTCAAGGTGGACATGATGAAATTGCGGCTATATTATTTATGTTAAATAGCTATCTACATATCAGAGATTCATTGTCGCTGTAAATTCCTACTGTCCCTACTTACATCTCATAACATTCTTTCGGTAAATAACAATCAAAGATGAAAATTAAATTTTCTTAATCTCGTGGTACGTGACGAGGTTAATGTGCGATATCACATTGGAATCAATTAATCATCATCAACATCATCATCACATCAGAAAAGGTATGCATTACAATAAACTATGTCTTAAATGTAGCGAAATCATTTAAAATCTAAATTAGCGATAAAAATTAATTAAAAATAAAATTTAAGACAAAGAATATTGTATGGAGATTTCTAACAAAAGGCAAGATGTCCAATATTTATAAACAAACTTCATCACATCATTGTGCAATATTTTTTTTTTTTTGTTATGCTTGAAAAAAGTCTTGGGCACTTGTAAAGGCGTAATTTGACCTTGGGAAATCCGTTAGTTCTGTCACTGGCCACATTGTTCTTACTCTCTTTCCATTGGCTAAATGTTGTAAATGCCGCTTGGTTTCAGACTGCAAATCGTAATTATCTAGCCTAGGTCCGATATAATTCCTAGTTATAGCGTCCTTTTCCTTTTAATACATCAATATTACAATTTACTTAATATATAAAATTGTGTATGAAATGTGCATTTTTTGTGCAGTCAAATAAATCGAAAAATCATGAGATATGGTAAAGGTCAAGATACTTACAGAATTTTTCAATTTAGCCGTAAAATTATAAGTGACGTAAATCACCTTTTTCGATTTGTCCTATAAGCAAATGTTAAGTTTCCCAAGCACTTTTCTGTGTATGGGTGTGTTTGTGTAGACAACAGCCCTATTGTATGTGTAATATGTAATATACATACTATAGTATGTCTGGAAGTGTTGTTTTATAATAGCCGGTTATTGATGTAATTTGTTCATGTTCAATTATGAATTGTCCTAATGAATTGAGTTATGAGACTGAAAATTCTGTGCGTCAAATATAATTGGTGGTTGGCGTGTTATGGTAAAGTTGAACCTTAAAAATAACCGCCGATGATGGATGAAGAAAATATTGAAAATAAAAATAAATTTAGTTGGTCAGCAGCTGTTAGAAGAAGGACTCCCATCAATTTGAAAAGTTTATATAATTTTAAGTGAATTTAATCATTTTTAGTGAATCAGATAAGATAGAATAAGTGGAATAAGAATTCATATTCGCAACCGAAAAACGATGTACGAGTATCAAATTATAATAATGACAATTTAATTATAGTTTAATAGGCGTGATTAAAAGATAAATCTTATGCTGTGAGTATCATACATACATACATACATACTTCCATTGTACAATTTACTTGACCTTTATTATTTTGTTCCTTTCCGTTATTTAGCGGTCACTAGGTCATTATGACTTATATTTAATCATTGAAATCAAGTAAAAATATGTACATACCAGAAATTAATCCTGACCTTGATCAATTGTGAATCAGCAAAAATCAAACAGACATTTATTGTGCGTTGCCATTTTACTTGCTCCAACTATAATTTATTAAAGGTCAACGTACGTGTTTCAGGAATTTTTACACATTTTTTCCTTACAGAAAGTATAAGAGCATAAGGAACAGTTTGTTGAACTTGTGAAGGACGGTCAGTTTAATTATATTGTAACATATATTAATTAACAGTGTACCTACAATCCTACATACTTAATATAAAATATTTTATTATTATTTAAATGTAAATTGGCAATTGAAATCCGTTCAATTAGAAATAGGCGGCCATAAATCATTCGCTCAGGGACATTGCCAACATTTGTGTTAATTAATTAGCTAATGATAGAACGAATATTATTTTTACAGAACGAAAATAAATACATTTATGAATTGATAAAAGGGAATTTATAATTTTGAATTTAATTGAAATTTATGAATTTGAGCGTACACTACACAGTCTTCTTTCTTCATTAAAATCATAGAGAAAAAACTATTCAGCCGATTTCGATGAGCTTTAGCTAGTTTTATTAATAATAAGGTTTGAATAAAAATAATTGAATTCTAACAAAATCTTGGTAAAAAATACCGAGAAACTATTAAAAATTCAATATCTTCTAAATTAAATTAAAAAAAAACTGCAATATAATACACGTTTTCGAATTAGGGTAGATCCAATTATAATTATACCAAACTGAACGGAACCGAAACGGATTAATAGAATATGTAGTGTTTTCGAACAGTCAGTTAGTTTGGATTTCAGTTTCTATAATTCCGCACTAATTATAACCAACAACACGCGTAACGTAAAAGAAAGCCGCAATAATTCTCGATTTTGTTGAAGTAAGAGCATTTTGAATGACACCATAACTTTAGAGGGCAATAATTTTGTCTTTCTCCTTTTTTAATGATTGGAATTAGGGACACGATTTACAGCTTTGTCATTAAATCGGTTTTATCAAAATGAAATTACGTAAAATTTTAAGGAATAGTGGCGTACTTTTTTTAATTTTTCGCGGCCATCTCAAACCTCCTCTCTATTTAGGAGATAAAGATTGGTATTCCATTTTGAGAAGTTTTGTTTTCAATTAATAAATGGCATTTTGAGATTTTTTTATTTTTTTTTTAACATTTGGTTCTCAAAAGATTATTAGGTGAGGAAAAATTAAATTTTTCAGATGAAGAACTTTCATCAAGCAGTATTTGTTTGTTTGTTTATTCTGTACAAGAGTACAGAGTCATCTGTTCTGATTGCTGATTTTTCAATGACTAGAATGATTGAATTGTTTTCAACACGACCATATTGTAAGCTACACATCGATAGGTATTACCACACTAAAAGGAATTCCTTTATATTGATTATAAATTCATTGAAATATTTGTCATTTAAAGGGGCGTAGTTCAGAAAATGTTCATAAAAGCCGATCCGAGAAAAGTTCGACAAGTAACACGAGAGAATTTGGCAGCATTAGAGGAGGTATGCATGGATGCTGGTGGACTATCTGGTGAACTACAAGGTGGACTCGGTTTTATATATCCGGGAACTAAGTGGTGTGGTCCAGGTAATTATATTATTTTCATATCACTGGGAATTCTTACTGGAGTCATAGAGTTATTGAAGATTTTGTGATAAAAGTAGTTTTTAGATAGGAATTTGTATTAAATAATTTTACTCACCAATATGAAAAGATTTTCTCGTCTGTCAGTATATGGATAAGTTTCTCGTTCATTTAGCTATTAGGAGCATTTCGGATTTTCAATCTGAAAGAAAACATATATTTTATTAATATTGTATATTTGATATGGGGAAAGAGTTGAAAATATTATCCAGCATTAATACCAGAACTATATGTAACTAACATACTACTAATAAAAGTGTGTATGGTAATGGTAAAACTAAGATGTTGGCTATAAAAACCTATGGACAATGCGCGGAAAATGATCAACATGTTAAACCGATCAATACTACTAAAACACTCCGGTTTATATAAGCCCGAATGTCCTACAACAGAATGTTTCTGATTGGTCCAACGTCAGTTGTCAGTTTATTTTTACGATTTCAAATTAACTCATAAATGCTTAGGATATTGAACTTGTAGATGGACGAAGGGAGTTAGGTCTAAACTCACACTCATTAGATTAAACTAGACAGGTCAAAAACAAAATGACTACTGTGCAAAGCCAGAAACTTCATGTAAAAGTGTGACGTTTCTGAACGTTCTTACGCACGTTTTGAACATCTCTGGATGACATACACGATCTTAGTTAGTTTATCCCGTATGTAGGCATAGAATGTAATGTTTAACACTTATTTAGCTGGACTCGCTTTTTAACGAAAAATCTGTAAAGTGTGTACGCAAATTGCCTGTACATTTCCAATGAATGCATTCACATTTTCATTATAATTATAAACCAGAAGGACCAGGAAACAGATGTGTACTATGTACGTACATACCTACATATTTACCTAAAAGTAAACAAAAACAAAGAGACAAACAAATATAACCATGACCCTGAATGAACATTATTATCGATAATGACGACCATACTGCAAGCCGGTTACCCAACTTAAATATTGACAGTGTTTGTTTACAAGAAAACATGATTAAGTCAAGTTTTACGTTTTTAAAATTATTTTGATTTTTTTTTTCGTAAAACGCGAAGATCCAACCAAACGAAACTGAAAACGATAAATCAATATTTTGAAATATGATTATGAAGTATAGTAGTTAAATTATTAAATTGTTTATTTATATTTGGACAGGTAATATTGCATCCGAGTTCAGTGAATTGGGACGTTATGCAGATGAGGATAAATGCTGTCGTGAACATGATCTCTGTCCGAATACATTGTCGCCGGGAGAGTGCAAAAGAGGTCTGTGTAATTCACAGTCATTTACTCGATCTCATTGCGATTGTGACACAAAATTTCGAAAATGCTTACAAGGGCTTAACACAGGTAAATTAATTAGTTAGATAATTTTTTATTATAAATGGATTTTTGAAGAGGCTGCTTGAAAATAATTATAAAAATGAAAATTTAATCTTTGCTAATGGTATGCAAATGAGATGAGAGTACCTACATATAAGAAAATTTTTTTTTTCTGTATGATTATGAGGAATGAATTCAATGTATAGAAAAGGAAGGGAGTTAATTAAAGTTGATCTGTATGAAAAGTAGTTGGCTATTAAAGGCAAAAAAAAGTGAACATTCACTTGATGTATGATTGGTATAGAGAAAAAAAGGAATAGCTAAGGACTAAGTTATAGACAATAAAATTGTTAAATGGTTATCCCGTTATTCTGTTATACCAAAAAGCACCAAAAATTAAAGCCACATTACAATTTCTAATTCTTGAAAATTTTTTGAACCGCCCCTGACAAACGGGTAAACCATAGTGTTACATTATGATGGTCATTTTGGCGATTTGTGCTACCTCTTTTTTTATTACTGATTTTCAATTTTTAAGCCTTCCTTATTTAGGGGAGAAACATTAGGTTTAAATATTGTGATCATGGCCATAAAGGATCGATGTCCACACAATCTTTTCTTTTCAAACTATAGCTTAAATAATTTGACATTTTGAAATTTTAATATTAAAAATCAGTATTTTAATTACCACAATAATAATATACGATATGATGTCTGCCTAGACAAATAAGTACAGATCGTATACTTTAATACATTTATGATTTATTACTTAGTGATCATTTTTACAATGTAAACAGCCAGTAATAATATAGCGAAATAACATAAAAAGATTATTTATCTTTTTCAGAAATAGCAAATACACTGGGTGCAGTATTCTTTAATGTTGTACAGGTGACTTGTTTCAAAGAACGAAGACCTTGTTCCATTCACCAAAGGTAGATAATATTTATTACTTATATGCCACTAATATACAATATTGATATGATGTATAATTTGCATTATTTTTTTTTTCTCTTTTTCTTTCATCTAAAAACATAAATTTTTTAGAAAAAATTGCACATTTCAATATTTTATTTCGGGCATATACACATCCTATCCAACATTATCACTTCCAGATCCAAATGAAAATAGTGTCTTCGAACATACCGGTAATTCTGTATCGATAACCCGATCGGTGATGATCGACGATATGTTTGATACAACATTAAAGCCAAATGACAGAATTGATACCGATCCTATCATTGAAATTCGTTTAGCATCTTTAGCATTAATTGCGAAAAATTTATTTAAAGATATTGTAATACGACAAGTTCATGGAATTTATCAGCTATTTAAGACGGCTCGTGATATACTTGATGAAGCATAAAATGTTGTTGTTAGCCTTTTCAATTAGTAACTATATAATTAAATGGTTGAACATAAAAAGTTACAATTTGTATGTGAACAAAATAAAAAAAATGTGTAAATTTGTAAATAACTTATCTATTGATAAAAGGTGGAATGACCGACCTAAAGTACTGTCAAACACAAAAAAAAAAAAACTTTCGAAATGTTTGCGCTTAAATTATAGAGGCGATAAGTTAGTATTTCGTAATTTTTCATAACTGGCGCCCAACAAAAAAAAAAAGAAGTTATTTTGTTCTTTAATATTATTTTAAAGTTTATGTAATGTAAATATTTTCTTTTTATGTTTAATTATAATTTTAAGACATTAGAAAGACTTAGAATTGACTGATTTATTTTTGTTATTTTTATTATTATTTGTTAAATTGTATATATTTTGTATATTACTAATTTTACTTATTAATAAAAACTTTTGTTTGTTCGTTAAATTTTATTTTATTACAATACATGACCAATAATTTTCGAATTTTACCCACAGTTCAATTACTTTTCCCATTCAAATGAGATAAAGTACCAAACTTAAACAAAAATGTCTCGATTAGTTTACAGCCTATAGTTTAAAACTGAGCTAAAAACCATGATGAGTCAGTAAATTTAAAAATGGACACTGGAAAACTATGCAACACCTATACACAAATGATATATGTATAAATGTTGACTTTGTAAGGTTTGGTACAAATAGCACCCGATAATTTAAAGCCATTTAGACTTGAAACTAATTTGAACAGCATTTGATGGTGTTTTTATTATTATTAAAATTTAGAGGGGGTTGTTAATATGTAATGTGCTTGGTGCGGTAGGTTTAAGTAGGTTAATTTATTTTGGAGGGTTATTGTTTCATATAATTGAAGTACTTCATTTTTTAATTATTCATGTCATTCTTATTTTTTTTATTACCAGTTTTTAATTTATAATTTTAATAGGTTACACCTTAATTGTTGCAACTGTTTGTCGCTTTTAATAACCACACTTAATTTTCAGGATTCAAGTAAGAAATATTTTTACCCTTTCACTACCTGCGTTCCTCATAAGGGATGATTAATTTTCTAAGCCTATAATCCAGGCTTAAAGGGATGCAAATAGTGAAAGGAATAAAATTAATTTTTCATATAAAGGTTGTGATAATAATTATTGTAGCGTCTGAGAACATCTCACTGATGTTTGATTGACAATAAAAAGTTTAAACAAAAATTTTCACCTTTTCACTTTTATCGAGACATTCCCACCAAAAATTGTAATCTATGCGATATAATTAACATAGTTCAGACGATTTAGTTTACGCCGGCTTAAGTTAAACTGTTAGTTATTAGAAATATATAGTTCATTCATTATTGAATTACAGGTTCTAGAGGGCATTCACAAAATAATAATGAGATCTATCAAATGAACACCAGCCGGAATTATTTGATACGAATCGCATCATTCTCATTACATAATATTTAATTAAGAATTTTTTTATTACAGAGCTGGTTACAATCAAAGTGTCAGCGATGAATTGTGCTCCCAATGGAAATATAGACCATCTGAAAAATATACTTCTAGCATTCCATACAAATCTTATAAGTAAATGCAACAATAGAATAAAAAATATTTGATTGGTTTCAATTAATGTAGAAGCACATACAGAGAATTGTATAAAAAATATATATTTAGTCATAGATTAAAATAATACTGTGTAGAAATGAATTATTTATTTAGAGAATAATTACAGATCCTTGATGCAAGTATATAAATATAGAAAACAGGCTTTTGGTAAAAGAAAAATAATTATCGATGTAAGTATGTACGTCTTATTTTTCTGCTTCAGTCTTATGTTTTCTACTGATGGAAATAGACCTCTCCTAATTGCTTCCATTTCTCTCTATCCTGTGCATCTTGATGCCATCTGTTACCACCCACTCGTTTAATGTCATTTGATCACCTCATTTGCGATCAACATGTCGATCTTCTTGTTGTTATGGGTCTTCACATTATATTTTGCCCATCTTTCATTTTCTTATCTTTTCACATGTTCTCTGCCACTTCCACTAAAGTGATGTTGTTCTTTCAATGACGTCTGTTATTTTTAATTTTTTCCTTCTCTTGGTCTGTGTAACTGTTTCTAATCCATATGTTGTAACTGGTAGTACACCAGGTTAATTTTTGAATAGTAGACATTCAAGGATCAGTATTAGCCCTCTATTCCATGGATATGATAGAATGAAAATGAAAAATGAATACAAATATATTTAAACATGAACAGATCATTCGATTTCTCAATACGTTCAAGTAGTTAACGGACAGCATTAACAAATAATAAACCATCATTACTATCTACCAATCATTGTTTTATTGTTCACAAAAATTCTTTATAAATATCACCAATTCTATCATATCCATAGAAACCGACTTTTGCACCGGTCACACGACTAGCAAAATTAATCGTTTCCAATAATGACATTTTTTGTGTAAATGCAAATATAGCGGACGCAACAAATGTATCTCCAGCACCAAGAGAATCAATTACCTTTTCTGGAGGAAATACACCACAAGTATACAATATGTCATCTTCATCCAAGGCAGCAACACCGGCTGAGCCCCATGTACAAATAATTGTTGATCTACCAATTTATATATATATATATATGGTCAGATATAATATCTGAACAAAAATAGAATCACAACAAACCGTCTATAGCTAAATGTATATTTTCTTATTTCATGAACTGTTGTCATCATATCGGTTATTCCAAGATAATTAGCAAAATCTTTTCCCACAAAAATTAAATCGGCATATTCGGCTAGATCGATAATTCCTGGTCGAGTTTTTTCTAATTCAAGTGACATTTTTATTTTATCATTTCTTCCTACATTATTGTTCCAAGCAAGAACATGTTTCATCATAAGACCAGTTTCTTCCGGATTTCTAGCCTAAAAGTTTAGTCATTAATTAAAAATGTTCTAAAATAAGATGTGTTTTAGATCCTGAATTTGCATATAGGTAGGTACATATGGAACACATAATTGAGAGCAGTTGAAAAAAAATCGATAACACAATTAGAATCAAAGACTAAGATATTTGGTCTATCAATAATTACCCCATTGGAAATATGTATTTCAATCTCAAAAACCAATCTAAAAAACAAAAAAACAAAAAACTTACTTCAAAATGTATCCATCGATATTGATTCAAATCAATGCCCCTAAAATTGTTAAATGTTAAAATCGGCAAATTCGGATTCGAATGAATAATCGTTCGGGATCCGGTTTCCTCATTCAAAAGTACCGACGATATTGGCGCTTCACAATTATGATACACACAATTTGATACACAAATATCTCTATCTCGGCAATCATCGATAACAAATTGAAACATTTTTGCTTTGCTCAGTGCACCTAAAAATTCACATTTCACTCCAAATTGTGCCAAAACAGTGCAGCAATTTGATGCATTACCACCTCTCTGCCAACGACCATGTTTTGACCTTCAACAAACAAGAGAAGAAAAAAAATGAAAATGAAAGTTACTAGAGGTAAATAACAGAGGTTATTGCTATCCATATATTGGATTATAAACAAAATACACAACATACCTTTTGTCAGAATCTTCTTCTGGATATGTGGAACACACTTGTATTATATCCAAAACACACATTCCAACACATAAAATGTATTTCTCATCGGATGACATTGTTGTGTCCGACATTATTCATTTCAATTAGCGTGCAATTGTCTCTTGAACATTTAATTTTGATATTACCTAATGTTTCGTTGAGTAGATTTCATTTAACTATCACACAGCACACAGTTCTACTTTGTTTAATTTAAAATATATAACATACAACGACTTATCTTCAACTAAGTAGATAATGACAGCATTCACCTTAATATTTGTAAAAATGTTCGTGCCTAAATAGAGTTTCATTGAATATGTCAGTGTATTGTATGGATATTGAATAGTTGAGGAACTGTGGCATAGAAATTTAGCTAAATATGGCAATACTTTTATGGGTGGGAAATTCTAATATAGGAATAGGAATTATTTATGTAGGAGCGCGCCTTTTTTGGCTACATTATCTGAACAATAAATGGGATCAGATATAAAAAAATGCACAAATAATAAAATCGAATGTCCAGATTAGGAATCTATATGTTCCTGTGTGGTGTGACGATATTAGACTACTTACAAAACGAACACCTAAAGGGTTCGCTGAAAATAGGGCCTAGAGAAATTAAACAAAGGACGTCTCGGTTTGGTCACGTTATACAATCAGACCTGAGTCGCATATGGTTAAATGAGCTATGGCCATAGATGAACCGAAACGTAAGACGGAAAGACCAAAGCCAATATGTATTCAACAATCTAACGACTTTAACAACGCAAAATAAAGGAACTCGAAGAGCGAACTCTGTTTAAATGGGATAATGCATGCGAGGGAAAAGAAGAAGAGCTCCTCAATATAATTTAGCTAGTTTCCAGTTGGTTAGTTTAACTCACTGTTCATTTTCACCACTAATAACTATAAAATGTTTGCCATTTCATGAAGTGACATTTTTAAAACTAATAATTTCAAAATTCAAATTAAAATTCGAACCACTCGACGTTTGTTAATTATTATCATACTCGATTTACTTGTTTAGCGTGGTTATGAATCGTATATCAGAAAATGTTTAATACATACATACATACATTGTTTATCCATTTAGGTCATCTTCAGTTACTTATACAGTGACAAATAGATATCGCTCCACGTTAAATATAAAAAAAACATCCATGTGACGTCACGACACTAATCCGATTAATTGTTTCGAATTTGCAGTATTTTTTTTCTCCATTCAATTAGGCTCTGCAAGTAATATCTCTTTCTCTTTATTATATATTTATTCTCTTACTTCTGACAGCAGGTTATGTTCTATTGAGTAAGTGTTCGGATTGACTCTTCTTCGGGATTCCAGAGGGCTCACTCTTGAAAACGGCACGAGCGTATTTGTGTCGTTTATCGTAGTGATGTGCAGTATCGGTCTTTTTTGGTATCGGATAATATCCGATACATACTTTTCAAATATCCGGATAC
>JANSTT010017921.1:0-15388 GCA_026745375.1 Platyura marginata | reverse complement strand
ATATATAACTGTGCACATGTACTATGATTTCCATTGTAAAACAATTACAACATGCCAGTTTTTTATAAATTTTTTTAGTTTTCGCACACTTCAATTGTTTCACAGTGGAAATCATGCATTATCACCGTCATTTTTATTACAGTTCATTGTAACCAATTGGAAAAAAATATTTCAGTGTGAGAATCATGCCTTACGATAATACTTCGCCATTTTGATAGTTAATAGAAATAGTTTTGAAAATATCTTAAATTTGACGCGTCGTGTGTTAGTGCTATAAATAGTTTAAGTTCTAATCTAAATGCATACAAATACAATTTTTTTTTATGAAATAGTGAAAAGTGAAGTGAAAAGTGGAAGTGGCATAATAAAAATCCGAAAACTTCTTGGAACAATAGATCACTGTAAATACAATCTAGGTAAGAATTTTATTTTTTATAAATAGTAAGTAAATTGCAACAGTATAAAAATGAACATTATGTATTCTCCATCAATTTTTAAATTGGTTTTGGCTAAAGTGCAGTTTATGGTCGCATTTCCAAGCGGTGGAACACCTTTGAACGGCCATTTTTGATAATTTTCTGCACAAACTTTAGAGATCGTTGGAGGGAAAGGGCCGAAATTAGTTTTCTCTACTACCCATTCCACCTATAATTTCCCCCTTTACCACAGTCTGCGCCCATAAACTGCATAATTTCAAAACAAATATTACTAAAATCTTCTCAAAAATTCATTGTTCTCTTACTATCTCACTGAAACAAAAGAAAATAAAAATTCGATTTGAAGAAACACATGTTTTGATGTACATAAGTGCATTTCACAACCATTATATTTCTTGTGAAATTTCAAGTCGATATAACACTTTACCAAAGAAAATAGAACCATAAGAAACACAAATTCCTTGTATGAACTTGTACCTGTGATTGTATCTTTTCAAGTATACATTGGCACTGGTTTTAAGATTTTAAGATGTTGCAAAATTGTGGCAATGCCATAATCGTTAAACAATTAAGATTAGAATAGATTTGCTGCAATTAGGTACATCGATTTCTGTTCATTGCTGGGTATTATCGATGTCATTACCGTGTAATTTTAAATGAGATAAAAATATGTGGTTGAGAAGAATATGTAGGTACTTGCATAGTAATAATTGTATAGTATTCTTGGTAATCTTTAATTAATTGATTGTACCGAAATATTTGCACACAGCACAAATTTTGAATTTCGTAAAATCGTAAAATAGCTCCATTTAATTGACAACGATGCCCCATATATATATATATATATATATATATATTTAGGTGCTCTTAAAATAACACCTACATTCAATTTGCTACTGAGATTGGGATTTGGAGTAATGTAGATTAGAAAAGTGAAATATTCTGATAAATTTACCAATTATTATCCCTTCATCTTTATTCAAAGGATTTTATTTGGCATATAAATACATAAAAGGTTTGCAGATTGGAGCTCAAACAAAGTTTAATTACAATTACTTGTAATTAATTTTAAAACGGAACACCATTCTAATTTCTACTTGAGGTTTGAGTTCCATTAGTTATGTATGTATATAGAGAATGCTAATGTTAAAATTATATAGGATTGAAAACATCAAGCTCTACTCAAACCATAATCAATCATGCGAATTTCATATTTTATTTATAAATGTATAAAATGCGAAAACAAAGATTTTCTAGTCTAGAGCAGGTATATAAATGTACTTGAAACATGACGATTAAATGATTAATAGAGAAATCCTTTTCCTTTCGAAAGCTATGTTTAAAATGTTTTCGGAAATTGTTAGAGGACCCAAAAATAGGAGTTTCTGTTTATACATACATATACTGTTGTAATAAGGGTATTATGGATGTACATAGACGATTTGAGTATATAACCATCGTAAACAATCTACGACGTGTATAGATTAGACCTGTTCAAATTTGTATGGAGAAAAAATGGAAATGCAAATCTTAGATGAGATCTTATTTTTTTTTTGCTAATTTATTTCAATACATTTTTTTTTTGCAAAAATGTCAATTTTTTTAAAGTAATTTTTAAATTTAAACTTATTTTTAAAGATAAATGATGGTATTTTAAGATTACTTATGAATTGCTTGCTTAAAATTTACAGTGCGATATAAAAAAATAGGTTTAACTATTAACTTTTAATTATATTTCATTTTTGACTAATTTTATCATAAATTTTTAAATATTTTACTTAAATTTTCCAAGACAACCCATACATTTTATTTTATATTCTAAAAGCTCATGAAATTCGCTTAAAAATATTTTTATTTTTTTATTTAGATGTAGGTACTTACCAGTAATTATAAAATTAATATTTAGGTTGCCTTGGAAAATTTAAGAGAAAAATTGTAATTATCTTTTTTTTTGTGGTTAAATTCTCATCCGATTAATTCGCCTTCGGATTCCATTTTATTGGAGCAGTGAATTCGAGAAGAAATAGAATTCAATTGGTAGTTGTTTTTTCTATCCAAACAAATTTTTGCAATTACACATACGCGAAAGAAAATAAAAACTATTTTCATAGTCTCGTAATTGGTTTTATTTATTTTAGGCTTTAAATTTGAGTGTCCATAAATTATTTCAATTTATTTATATAATAACAATCCTCATATTATCATAAATAACCTGTTTCTTCTTCTTACCCACTGGATATGAAATTTTTCCATTATTATTCCTATCACCCTATCAGTTTTTTCCATTTTCATTGAATCTATGAATTTTAAATTTCCTTGGATAGAGCCCAATCTTGGGCTGAATATTTTAGGACATTTTAAGCGATACATGAAGTCTGAAAATGTTTTGAAAATTAAATATTTCAAGGATATTTTTGATTTATGTTTTTACTGTTTTATATATTAATTTATGTGATTCGTATAATATAATATAGTATTTGTATTGCCAATGAAAATCCTTAGTGACGATCTCTCAAATGATTATTCTATAAATACTTCATGGTAATTTCTATTGATACAATACAGTGAAAAAGGAACCGAAAAATAAGGACTCTGTTTAACATTATATTCATTTAGAATATTCGGTTGGTTTGTTTATTTTTATATTGAACTCAAGTTTTCTTCAAATTTAAAGCAGAGCTTTGTTTCAATATTGACGCGAAACCTTTATATAAACATCAATACCCTTTAATAAAAAATCTCTTCACAATACCAACTTCTAAAAATAAAATTTCCTTGAAAAGTGCCTTAGCAAATTATATTCAGTAAAATTCACAAGAAAAAGAAAAAAAAAAAACCCCCAGAATATTCTTTGTTTTTGAAATCTTTTTAATGAATCTCTTATTTCTCAATAGAATTTTAATTTTGTATATCCGCTGCTTGTCTATAAGCATATTCAGACGTTGTATTTCCCATCAGAATTGGTATAAGCTTTAAAAAATGTTTATTGATTTGTATCTCAATGACCTAAATAAATAAAAAATCCTATTAAGTATTTCAGCAAAAAAAAAAAAAAAAAAAATTTGCTGAAAGCCAATTGATCACAGTCAATATTAAATTGAGCGAACCAGTCTTTTCAAGCACAGTCTTTGGAAATTGAAAGGCTTTATGCAGACTGACTGAGCTTTATAATTTTTTTGTTTTGTTTTTTTTTTGTTTTCAGTTAGGGAGATGCGCATAATTTGTATATAACGTCATACTTAAATACATTATTTAGTTTAAATGGAATTTTGCTTAGTTCATTTGTTGTATTAAGTTATTTGTGAAAATACAACTGTTGCAGGATAAGTAAATCAATTGATTTCTATAAAATTTTTCAATTTTAAATCGTAATTATTTTTTCGCATCAATTCATCGACTATCGGCAATAATTTAAAACGACCTAGCTCGTTATTCATTATACAAAATATTTTATTGCAGTTCCTTTTACTTCCTTACTTTCAAATATATTATTTCTATCATTGTAGTATCCTTGTCGTATTATAATGGATGTTTGTCCTCTTTATAACGGTTGTCTTCTTCTAAATTCTAAAGATAATCTATTAGAATGTTTAGCTAATTCTTATAATTGGTTAGGATCCGAATTAATTGATATTCGAGAATTCGGCTCGAAGGACCATAAATATATGTAGAATCAAAATCTGTTTTAATTACTTGATGATAATGAAAGCACGCAACAAACATGTCGTTGACCTGTGCATGTGCAACAAGTATTTTGATAGCATTTAAAGAGCTAGACTATTTCTCTCTAATCTTTTTATCATATTTTCATTTTTAATAATCTAAAATTGAAAATATAATTTTTTAATGAAATAAACAAAAAAAACACACACACACATACACACAAACACAACATTATATATTGTGATGTTCAACTAAAACTCACTTTGATTCAAATCCAGATAAACTACACCATTTTATACTATACTACAGGTATAAGACGAAAAGTTTACATATCTTCAAAGTACAGCAAAAAATATATAAGATCTGAATTTTGCACAACACATAAATATCTTAAAGTATATCTACATACTTCTAAGAATTTTCAAAACAAGCTATCAATTGCTCTGAGGTAGTAGTAGACGTTGGTTTATTAAGTGGTTTAAAGCACTTTACGTTATGACGAGTAGCGGTTTGTTTAGTAAAGTTGAAAAGAAGTTTTCCCCTTGAATACTTTGCGTTTTCCTTTCGATCCCTTGTTTTAATCATCCTTAACAAATTAAAATTAATTGAAAACACAAGCGAATAGAAATCGTTTTTAAGCGTCTTTAAGCACGAGCAATTAATAATCAGACCAGCATCAGCAGCACCAGCGGCAAAAGACTTTGGTTTTTTCTTTGTAATTTTCATTAATGGAAAAGTTTTTTTTTTCTTGTTCTCTAAGTGTTTATTATTCTTTATGGATTTTCAATTTGAAACCGAATTATTGTTATTGCTTGATTTTGTTCGATTTCACAAAGTATTGAGGTTTTTTTTTTTGGGCGTCAGTAAAATACAAAAAAAAAATGTATTTAGCACGCAATGGCTTTAGGTTATTAAGGTTTTTTTTGTGATAATAAATAAAATGCGATAGTCCCGCAGCGGTACTTTAGGTATCTGTTAAATATTTCAAATTTCTTGTATTTATTGATATAAGTATGTATGTATGTTATACCTAAGCACAGATAAAGGTCAAACCTTTTACATAAGAGTCTATTAAATCCAGTTTCATTGATCAAAATGTAGAAGTAAGATTTTTGTTGGGGGTCTTCTTAATTCACGTTTTCTATGTGGATTTCTATAGTGTCATTTCGTTTTGTAGTATAGAAGAAACTTGGTGGTCACACTTCTTTGATTCGTATATTCTATTAATATTTTGATCTAAAAGTTAACAAAACAATTTGGAATTCGAACCATCCGGATCCGGCCTTAGTTATATTAAGAAATAAATTGTGTTATAATAACCGAATATAATATTGAAATTAAATTCTGCTCCAAATACCATTTATACAAGGATAAAGTTGGTCGGTTGGCTGGTTGTATGATGTATTTGTATAGGTAGAATAATAAAATAATTTTAAATCTCTCAAACATTTCATTTATCAATTATTTAAATTTAAACTTTACGAAACTTATTAAGTACCTACCTACATAAATATATTATGCTACCTGAAGGAAAATCAAAATATCTATCTTTTCGTATTTGCTTTATTTTCATGAATAGGTTGGAGGGTTTTTGTTCCTTCTATATATAAGAAAATATTAATTGAATTCCTAATTTTATAGAAATGGTAATGAAAAAATGTTTCTCCCCAAAGACGACCAAATTAATACTAGGTACCTACTCGCGACTTATGACAACTTTTTCCACCTCAAAATCTCCCAACAGATTTGCTTTGAGTCAAATGGAATTATGTTCTTTTCGTAAGGCCTTTGATCAAAAAATGTCACACAAAAACGAAATTTCAATTTTCCGTATATTTTTTTTTTCTTTTTTTTATTTTTTTTATTTCTTTATTTTCACCCGAAAATGTATATTTTGGCATTACCTCTATACATATTTGATTTTGGTCTATATCTTTATGTCCTTGCAAACATAAAAGATTTACGCCCATGTCATTAATATCCCAACTATGACGGGTAGTTTATATACATGCAAGGAGATTGTCAAAAGTATGAAGGGCCAATTTATATATTGTATCAAAGACACATTATGAGATTTAGGATTCTGGATAAATAATGTTTTTCATTTCCTTCATTAGCATAAATATTAAACTTCATCAAATTGTGTCTGTGTGGCATTTGTTGCTTGGTGTTCTATGTATTATGATTAATCGTTTCAAGCCAAAAGATAAATTTCCATCATGACGTTTTAAGAAAATTTTACCAACAAAAAGTCTCAGTGTCGCAAAATTAAAAAAAAAAAAAAAAAAAAAAAATGTAAACTTTATTTTAATATGAAAAGTGTAGAATAATCGTCTGGAAATAAATCGAAAATTTGTTATGTTAGACTAAGCTCTAAAAAGCAAAAAAAAAAAATATTTATTTTATATCATATTAGGTATATTATAGACGTGTACCTATACAAACAACACTTTTATTTATTATCGATATGAATATTTCCTTATACATACATATTATCGTCAGATTTTCTATCCAATTTCATTTTTTCCATTATTCTAATAATGAAGCCATATTTATACTAAACTAACAATTGGTGACCCTATACAAAAAAAAAAAAACCCACCTCCATATCCATTCTATTATATATTTCCCAAAGACCATGCCAATCTGATCACAAAAATCTATATTTTCAACAAGAATATTCGGAACACAGAAGGTAAGATGTTTGTGTAGAGCGTATGGTGATTTGATACGCAGAAGCTTTGTAATGACGACACTTTTGGGAGATGAAGGTTATTGAGAAATATCAAGTCCAGCTGTTTAATTTTTAAGGGCAATATTGTAACGTAGTTTTTCATCTAATAGGACGTTATGGTGAATTTTGTATAAATAAAAAAAAAAAAAACTTTTGTGTTCAAGAAATTTGCTTGAAAAGCTCTTTCTACTAACTCATCACTAAATATCAAATATAAAGCTGTAGAATTTGAGACATTATTCTATACTTACTGACCTGTAGAATGTAGATATTTTTATATGGTATATGGTAAACAATTGGAACACATCAAAAATGTTTAAAGAAGATGTGTAGGTAATTTATAGGTCTGCGTTCGATTTATCCCCCCCCTCCAAAATAATTAGAGGAAATTTCAGGGATACAGGAATTTCTTTTTCAATATATATATAAATGACGCACTCCTTCCTTAAGGGTTAGGCGTTTAAATTGCGTGTGCTTGCATCATATGGGCTATAAAAAGCTTTGAGGTATTCTATTCCACTTTCTTTTGAATAGACATATACCTACCCTTTTAATTTGCAACTGAAATTTGTTTCCGTAAAATTGGAATAAAATCTCTATTAACTACATTTGATTCACAAAAAAAAAAAAAAAAAAAAAAAAGAAAAAGGAAAAAAAATAGAAGAGAAAAACCCTGTAAAACAAGAAAAGCACATTTTTATTACGATGCTATACCTACCTTTTTGAATTATACAATAAATTGCTTATTTTATCGTATTTGAATAAGCACCACATAGGAGCAGAGCAAAAAAAAAAAGAAAAAATCCTCAAATCCAATTTAAAATCATTCCAAGTCTAGCTATAAAATTTTTTTCCAAATATGTTGCCATGTCCTTTGGGATCAAAAAGCAGTTTATTTAAACGAGAAATAAAACTTCATATAATGTTTATATAAGAACTACATAATACTAGCTGAACAGAATATCTAAGTAGCTTTTATATAGATATGTGTATGTATATATGTTTGTATATAAGGCTATTATATACCTAATATATTATATGTAGGTACCGTGTACAAACACATAATTCTTTCAGATATGTACAACGCAACCGGCTGCGCCAATAGCGAACAGCACAATAGTGCTCGAAAAAAAAAAGAAAAAAAAAAAGAAAAGGTTTTCACCATCTCCGAATATTATCCTTGGAATATCAACTTCCAACGTCTTGTAATTCCATTTAATTCTCTGTATACACTAAACACAAAAACATTAAAATATTAAGGATGTAATATATAACTCAGTTACTTTGCGTTGCGAAGACAACATAATACAAAACGTTTTTACATAAAGATCATACATTTTAAATTTGCCTTTTTCTAGCAATTTCCATCATTCTGCTACGTGAGTTAAGTATAAGTATTGGGTATGATAGCAACGGCAAAAGAAGATTAAGATTATATCTATACAAGTAGGCATATATACATGCCATACTATACTATACCATACCATACCATACCATAGTAAAGTAAAAGTATAGAAAAATGCTATTAGGTATTTTTTATATGAAAGTAATGGGAATATTTTCTATTTAATTTGTAGTTTTATTATCGTAGCTTTGTGAAACGTGCGTCAATGAATTTTTTATTTCAGATCAAGTACCGCAATAATTTGGTCAGTGGCTTATACCAATTTCATACCTACTTATGGGTAGAATCAATAAAGACTTGAACTTAGGATAAGAACATTATAGTAAAGATTCGAAGATCAGTATACCTCCTTTAGTAAGCAAAAAAAAAACGAATCATAATTTATTATAACAATTATGTAAAGAAGCAGTTGAGTGACTCTGACCATCCCAATTCCATTCAATTATATATAATAAGTTGACTTCTAAATAATGCTATCGTGTTACCGACCAAATAGCTCAGTGGATTGACTGGTTGCCTTTCGAACGGGAGGTTCCGTTCCGTTTCAAGTCCGACTGGGGTGAAACATGAAAATGTTTTTCTTTGGTATGCTAATTTGAATCTGAGGCCGTGTGGTTGGATTGCACTTAAAAACAATCTGATAACGGCATAATCTCAAAAAATTAGCGAGCATTTGTAATGTTTCCGTAAAAAGAACACTTCTAGTGCTACATTTTGCAACAAAAAAAGAGATCATCAAATCAATTGAGATAAATGTAACTGGAGTACATAAAAAAATCACTTCTATCAAACTCAAATCAAATCAAAATACTATCGAGTTCTAGTACAGTTTATATTACAGGACACAAATGACCCCAACTTCTTATGTGTTACTAACGACGGTTAAGGGTTAAATAATGAAATATTAAAATTTAATACAATAAATGAAGCAACATTTACCATTCCAAAAATCTTATAAGTGGTCCTGTAAAAGTTATTGCTCACCCTCTCACATGACCTTCAGGTCTAACATTTTTTTATGAATTTAGTTGATATCAAATATTGAAAACACCCTTTCGAATTTTATTCAAAAATTCAGTTTGACAATCCACCCCATATACATATGTACGTACATAATATACTTATATATATATATATATATCCATAGGTTATGTGATATTAGAGAAATTTTCTTCCTTGTTGAATTCAAATACCAAACCTTTTGTCACAAAAATAAATAATTGAACGAATCAAACCAAAATATATATACATACATACTTATGTTATGTATAATATTAGGTAACAGTTTATTTTAATTTTGTTGACAATACAATTTTTCGAGCAGAAATTTTTTCTTTGTTGTTTCAACCAACAATAACAATTTTCGGAAGTTCGAACCATAACAAAGATTTCCTTTAATTTGGAAAATTACATATTAAACCGAATTTATATTTTGCTGTGCCAACAATTAACTAAGAAAAAAAAAAAAAAACAAAATGTCAAAACGGTTTTTTTTCTTCCTCATCGTATCCCAACAAATGTCACAATTAATTTCGTTAAATCGAAGTTTCGCAAAGATTGCAAAAGAAATTCATTAATGTATCCTCTGGAACACAGGCATTTTCAATTAACTTTAACATTGTTTGAAAATGTGACAGAGTCCCATATTGTATTACCAAGAGTGTTGATGTAATTTCAAGATTCCAATTTCAGAATTTTCTTTGCCTCTCACACCGCCCCCCACCCCCTCTCTCAATGTGTTCTGGTTGTTGGAGATGAAAATATATAATTTCAAGTGGTAGCCCATAAAAAGCGCAATAAACATCAATCAAATGTCTTGGTACGTCAGGCAAACCTATAATGGTACAAATTCCTTGTATTTGTTTTTATTGCCAAAACCTAATCATTTACTTAGGACTTTTACCTACGAAAAGTTAGAAATTCTATACGTATAGAAGAAAGATAGAAATTATAGTGATTAAAACAAAAAATTTATGGGAAATTTGAACGTGGAAACGAAACTTGAACAAATTGGAATCGTTTTTGGTGAGAAAATTAAAATTGTCAGTCAAATTTTTACTGCAGTAATTTTTATGGAACTTTAACTAATAGTATCGTTAAAACTGTAATGGAACAACTACCTACATAGTTAATTGGAGTATATATTTCATTTTAATGAATATCAAGATTACAATTTTTTGTAAATAGTATTTCTCATCGTGACAGATCAAGTTTTACTATAATTTTAAATTAAAAGTTAATAATTAGTCTTAGACTCTACGTTGAAACCATACAAATGTTAAAAATATATTTCAAAGTAAGAAATTGTCAGTATATTACAATAATTCGGTGTTTCCACTAAGAAACCATACAAATGTTATAAATAAATTATTAAAATATTGAAATTTGTCTACATATGTAGATGAAATTAAAAATTATCATATCACAATAATTCCGTGTTTCCACCAAGAAACCATACAAATGTTATAAATAAAATATTAAAATATTGAAATTTGTCTACATAGATGAAATTAAAAATTATCATATCACAATAATTCCGTGTTTCCACCAAGAAACCGTACAAATGTTATAAATAAAATATTAAAATATTGAAATTTGTCTACATACATAGGTGAAATAAACTATATGAATATAAAAGCGTTTCAGGATGGTAGAAAATACTAGATGAATCATAGTTTAACCCTTTTTTTTTGTAATGCTAAATTTTTACTTTGAATCGATCTGCAAGAAATATATACGATACATATGTATATGTTATGTATAGTTCGCTTGCGGACCTACTTATATAATCTTTATAGGTATATTATGTTTCTCTAAATAATGGTTTTATTGACATTTATCATATGCCATCCTTATATTATATTCTCATGTAATTCCATATTATAAATACCATATATGTACATATATTGGGTATTATGACAATAGCTGAACTTCACTCCCAATGGAAATATTTTATCCTTATAGTAGCATAATTACAATCAGGGTAACAATGCGAAAACGTTGCTCCAATAGTAATCAAAAAGGAAACCCCTTTAGCTGAAATTATTATTCCTCGACATTTTGCTTTATCTATTAAGACATTAAATCTTACTGCCTTAATTTAAACCACTAAAAGTTGAAACATAGTTTTAGGCATTGCCAAGACATCAACATCATCACAACAAAGTACCATGTCGGAAAGCACAAAAACTTACTATATGGAAAGTAACTTGAAATTGTAAATTATCTTATTCAAGTATCTTTGTTCTAATGTAACATACTTAAAGAAACAATTGCTACTTCTAGTCTTGAATTTCGAGCATAATAAATATTCATACAGTGACTCCTTTGGATGGTTGTCACAAACTATATTGTTTATCAACTAATACATAATTATGTGGAGTAATTATTTGGCTTCGTATATACATATGTACAATTGTACATATGTACGTACATACACGTACGTACATAAATACATGAACACATATATGTATACTCAATTCCCAGAAACCCAATAAGCACCTTTTCATAAGTTATTGTAATATTCTCAAGTTACGAGTTTATTATGCAAATAAATACATAATTAAAATAGAAGGGAGATATAACTTGTGTTTTTGTTTTTGCTTAACATATTCATGGTGTGTAACATCAGAGAGTGTTATATTTCTTGATGGTGCCAAAGAGCCCATACCCAACCCATACCTAATTGTACAGCAGAGACCAATAATTATGAAGCCAAGAACAATTTCGTACCAAAATTTAATTTTATCAAAATCATAAAGAAAAGCTTACGGAATTTTTTTTTTCTTGTGTTTCTTTTGTTTTTGTTTAAAATCATTTGTGACCCACAATCCACAAATGTTACATAATTTAAGGTTTTCGTATAGAAGTAAGTGTACAGGCAATGTTCGATTTATGCAATTGTTCGTTTGTGGCAATTGTTTGAATTCTGCAAGATCTAAAATTTAACATGGTACGTTCTAATTGCGCATTGTTTGGAAAATCTTTTTTTCCCCCATTTAGGAATGAATATCTATCAGGAAAAAAATATTTTAGAAAAAATACTAAATTTTCATTTTTTCTAGGATGACGAAAATAATATTAATTGGTAAGTTATTTAATTTTTTTTTTTGAAAATTTGTGTTTTTTATTACCTATCCATATCCATACATATTTATGTGTAATATTTTCTAATTTTTATGTTTAGATTTTGTTTTTTTTCGGTGGGTAGGGGGTGAAATTTTATTGACAAAAAATGTCCTTTAGAATCTGTAGCATATTTTTTTTTTTTTTTGGATATCAGGGGAGGCATTTTATGGCCAAAAACTGTCTTCTCTCAAGTTAACATAAAATCAAATCTTGTTTTAATTTCGGTGGTGAGGAGAAATTATATTGGCAACAAATTTGTCTCCTTTAGCGTAGAGTCAATTTTCCAACCAGTTTTTTGGGGGGAGATATTTTATTTTTTATTATATTTTAATATTTTTAATTATAATAATATAAAAATAACAATTTAAGTCCCGTCCTCAAATGGGGACAGCCGGCGTTAATGAAAGTTAACGTAGAATTAATTTTTTTTTGATATTTTGCGGGGGGGGGATTTTTCTCTCCTTAAAGTAACGTAGAGTATAGTTTTTAAGTAAAAAGTACATACTTTAAAATAAAAAACAAAATCCCTCCTCTTCCCTATATAACTATAAGCTAAATTATCAAAATTTTGACTTTTGTTTGTATATGTTTAAATAATATATTTAATAACCGTAGGTATTATTAAATTTGAAACAAATTAATTACTTGTTGCTAATTCAATAAAATTGCCATTTGAAAATAAACATAATTGTTTCATATTGCATAATTATATTAAAAAATTTGATTGTTTGAAATTACATTGGATATTGAATATACTCGTATTATATGTAGCTTGTATATGGAAAATTATTTTACTTGCCTAAAACCATTCCAAATACAGCCATGATTTTGTTTATTTTAAATCAATAATTAAAATTTGTCGAGAGTATTTTAATATCAATACAATTATGTTAAATTAAAAATAAATAATGGCAATTCAATCAAATTATCTATGTACATACAATCATACATACATACATACATACATATATATGTATATAATATTAAACTTTTCCAATTAAATTTCTTGTAAGAATTACTTTTTGAATATACCCATTAGATGATGGGTATATGGGGTACCCCAGATACCCATTAAAAGGATGCCATCTGTAAACCAATTTTCTTAGCTATCTATCTACAGAACAGACTATGTCATTCAATGTTGGATATAGATCTGTGGTGAAGCGTCAGATGAAATATTTCTGCTCATAATGCTCACCAAAATAATTGCGAATATTTTATACCTCAATAGAATAGAAATCTTAATTATCAAGAGAAGAAATAGTTTTGGATATACTGTTGTGTGCTATGTTTTTTGTATTGACTTGCATGAGATTCACAAAATTCCTTTAAAATTTCACAATTGCTTGTGGCTCACCATACATTTTATCTAAATATACAGAACGCCACTGGTATGTAGTATTAATAATATGGTTACTGGTTGACAAGATTCAATTTTAATAAATGAAAATAATTTTACTTTAAATCCAATCCAATTTTCAGAGATTGAAAATCCTTCGATTATAGTTTTATCAGTAGATTTATTATCATATTGGTGGGTCATGAATAGGAAATCTTATGGTTGTTGTTGAAATCTTATTGGATACTTGACGATAATACGACATGTTTTGTTGATATAGCAACGCAACTAATTGGGTAGGTTCTGTGCTCATTTTATTTTTTGATTTTATTCAAAAAAAAGTTATTTATAAATGAAAATTCTTCATTTTGATTCTCCTCAAATTTTTAAACAACTTTACCTTCATTATACTATCTACTATATGTATGTATATTGGCAATTTTACGTTTTTATGTTTGTAATTCAATCCATAACTGCAAATATGGAAAAATAATTTAATTGTGAAAATACCTACCGTATAGCAGTTGCTTATATGCAAGCTATACATAAGTCAAAATCATCTAAATGCCGACAGTGGAATTGTGTAAATAGTAATATTGTATTGAGCCATTGCACTATTTGCTAGAATTAAGAGCTAATGTAGAATTTCAATCGATGATTGATTGCGCGCTCAATGCATACAAAGAACATTTACTTTTTAAATTTAAAATAAGATTTAACATTTTACTCCTTTTATTTGAGTTTTTTTTTTGTAAGAATTGAATTTATACGTTTAAATCATGGCGACCTTAGTTTAAAATATAAAATAAGCTTTTGTTTGTCTGTGGTATTTTAATACTGTATATTGTGTGCTACTTTGATAATAGTTAATCAAAATAGCACAAACAAAACAAAAGTTCGTCTATTGAAGTTTATTGGGTACATATTTGCATTGCATTAACCGCATGCTTGTTTAAACCGTACAGGTATGGGGGCCGCCTGAATTTTTTTTTCAAAGTGGAGGCGGAGGGTGTTGGGGTTATGAAAGCATTTCGAAAAGGTGTAAGAATAATTGTAAAAATTGGGATTAGTTGGGAGCTTACTTAATAATAATGTGGAGAAAGGTTTTTCTGTACATCCTATTTATGTATATATTTTTCAAAATAGCCAAAATGTCGTTGATAAACACATAATTAACCGATGTTCGGTTAAAAAAAGATTTTCACGTTTTGTTTCGTTTGCCGGTCTTATGAGTTTTTGTACCGAATACTAGAGAACGCAGATACTTTCTGTAAGTTAAATTGCATTCATTACAATAAACAGTTAGAGAAACCACTAATTTATGTAAAACAGAAGAATTGAGAAAATACTCGCTTATACGAAATTTATATATCTTTTAGAATGTCATTATTCAATACTTTCCGCAAGAATCGAGAATATATATACTTAATGTGTCTATTGTGTTTACCTTACCCTACTTACCAATATTTATGTTTTGAATTATTTTGAAATGTTTGTTAGTAATTGCATTTTATGTTTATCGTTGTGTACAACATCGTATACATAGAAATGTAAAACATTTGTACGTAGAACATTTAATCTGAAGGTGGTGCTGCTGAAATTTATATATGTGAAATAGTTTTAAAATGCAACAATTTTCAGAATGAATAAATTACTTTATTATTCAAATACCTTAATTATAT
>JANSTT010017920.1:0-13522 GCA_026745375.1 Platyura marginata | reverse complement strand
TAGAAGAATAGAAGAATAGAAGAATAGAAGAATAGAAGAATAGAAGAATAGAAGAATAGAAGAATAGAAGAATAGAAGAATAGAAAAATAGAAGATAGAAGAATAGAAGAATAGTTAAATAGTGGAATAAAGAAATAGAGGAATAGAGAAATAGAGGAATCAAAGAATAGTAGAATAGAGAAATGGAGGAATAGAAGAATAGAGGAATAGAAGAATAGAGGAGTAGAGGAGTAGAGGAGTAGAGGAACAGAGGAATAGAGGAATAGAAGAGTCAGACTTAAAAAGCACCCAACCAGCTGGCCTATTTTTTGTTCCTAAAAAATTTTTATTTTAGATTCTGACGGCAATTAAAATATAATTTTACTGTTTAATTATCTATAGAGTCTAGATCTCTAGAGTCTAGACCATAGTTGAGCTACACTACTGGCCGAAGACGAACCTCTAATTTTAATTGTTTTCGTAAAATTTGCTTCGATAGCTGTGATAACACCAATAGGGGACACATTCGCTTATACCTAAGACGATAAAATTGTGATGATTTTATGGAATTAAGTCTAAGGAGGGGTGGGGAGGGGTCACTTGAATTGCATAAATGCCATGCCCAAGAATCAAGTGATTAAAACCGATTATTCTCGATTTAGGTATCAAGAAAAGTGATATTAAAAAAAAAATTTAATCCACCTATAATCGAAGATCACTTAATCAATCTCAACCATACACCACATCAGTCAGTTTGAAATAGAAAGGAAATTCTTTGAAATTTTCAGTGGCGTGGCGTGGATTTTTTAATCTAATTTTTCATAAATAGTCCCCATATTGATTGGCAAAACGATTTATTTGTATAGAAAGATGTTTAGAGGCAGGAATATTTTTAAAAATTACAGCGGCGTAATAATTTGTTTGGTCAGTGTACTCGACATTTTATCGTACGAAAATATCGTTTAGATTTTCAAATGTCAATTATAATTACAGTGTGGTATGTTAATATCTAAGTACATATTTATTAAAAAAAAAACAAATTCACTTTGTCTTTTTACAATTTGAAAACGAAAACTTTTACGCAAATGTACGATTTGTAACCATCAACCAGCTGGAAAGTGCATATTCCTACATATGTGTAGGTATAAAAAACTCACAAAACCATGTTTTGTGTGGTTCTCTCTTTTTTTGTTGTTGTTGTTATGTTGCATATATTATTCATTCCTGACTCGAAATGTGCCACCATATTTTCAGCAGCATACTTAATGATGATGAGTAGGGTCCAAGCAAAAAAAAAAAAAAAAACCCCCCATAAACTTTTTCCTTTTCTATTTCTCATTCAAATACATACACGATCAGAAATGAATAATATTTCCGAACTGGTGTGGATTGTGCGGTTGTAGGTATAGAGAAAGAAAATATGGAAATTGTTTAAAGTTAGACTTAGAATTGTCAAAAAGGGAAGAAAAAAATTTATTTTTCACATAACAAATTGATGGTCAGCTACAAAAACATTAGAAAATAAAAAGAAATTTCGTTTTTTTTTTTTTTTTTTAACCACCCAGACTAACGAACAACACCCCCATTAATCATCGGTTGTTTTGTGAATCTAAGTTAACCCTAAATGGTACAAGGATAAATAAAAACCAAAATAAATTGGTGGTCGTTAATCATTTTTTCGCTTAACCCTATTTTTCTTCTCTATTGGTATCTTCATTGTGTTATTGCACAATTCGGGACATAACATGAAAAATGGATTATGTTCGATGTAGAGCCAAAGGATTAATCATTGTTTGTGATTGACATCAGTATCATATTACATATAATTCATTTATATTTATATTGAGTTATATCAATCTTAAAATTGACAGCAATGTCATGAGTGGTTTTTTTTTCTTCCTTGTACGAGTATCGTAATACAGAAATATTGTACTATTCATCCTTTGGTACTTGACTTTTTCTTCCTTTTTTCCGTCTTTCTTTTTGCCTTTCAAGGATTCCACTTAATTAGATTGATGTGTAATTGCCTCACATATGTACATAAAGGAGTATAATGATGATGGCGTGTTGTTGAATTTACGTTAATCTTATTACCTATTAGAAGTTCAAGGTCGAGTCTATATATCCGTCCCTGGTATATAATAAGGAAATTAAGAAATATTTTCACCAAAAAAAAGCAGATCAGTATCGGTAATGTTTTTTTTTTTTTAAGAAATTAATTCAGATTTCCTTGCGGTACGCCGGCACATAAAATTTTAACCATAACACAATTATTGAGGATAAAATTCTAAAATGGAATTAAATTAAAGACAATTTCATTGGTGAAATATATCGCGTTGGTACAATTTCAAAAGTGAGATTCAGATAAAGATTATTCTTGGCTTTTAATATTAAAAAAAAACGAGTAAACGAGTAAAAAACGAGTCATTTAGTTATTGCGATCCAACAATCCAAAATGGATATTTAATTAAAATAAATTTTGAAGAAAATCTTTGTACCTACAATTTAGTAAATACTCCTAAAACTCATCTTCCATAAAAAAAGGCTGCTGGGTTAAGCTACGTGGCTTCCACACTAAACTACTCTTCCATTCATTTTGCCAACCTCTCCCCAAAGTTCCCCATCCTTTTCTACCATTTCCCACCTTTTCCCCACTTTTCCTTACCCTTTCCCCTCTGTTCCTCACCCTTTCCTACCATTTTCAACCCTTCTCCCACTTTTCTCCCACCCTTCCACTACTCTTCTCTCACCTTTCTACCACTTGTCCACATCCTTCTTCCATTTTCACAAATTTGTATGGGAGGAGGTCGATGGAGTGGCCGATTTTGCCCATTTGCAGTACCAAGCGGCTTGTTCAAAAACGCCACGGCCAACATTTTAAGTCGCTAGCTTAACGGATTCGAAATTTAGCGTGTATAAAACCGAGCGAACGAGCGATACTTACTACCAACATTTTTATTGCAGTTTTACGAATAAAAATGTCGGTAACGAGGCCAAACGAAACCAAGGCTTCCACTTTATATTTTTTATACAGTGTGGAAGCAAAATAAAAAAATTAATTTATGAAGGCAGTATAAAAGATAAAAACTTAATTATGGCAGGCAGATTTCGTTTAAACTGTCATTTGGATCACCACACGTGATTTGATTAGCATATTTGATATGTAGGGTAGAGTGGAGCAAGAAGAGACACAAAAAATATATTTGAAGAATCTGTCTTTATTATACCCAATCTCAAAAGTTTTAAATGTTTTTTTCATAATTCAAACATTTGTTTAGTGTTTGACTCCATAAAAACAACAATTATTTCATAAATAATAAGGAAAAAAAAAACAAAATTAAAAAACATTGCAATTGACACATCTTACCCCACACTCGGGGTATGATGCGACAATGTTTGGGGCAGATCTCTACATCTAAATTTTGCATTTCCCAGCGAAAACTGGACGCTCCCACGTCCATGCATAACTCGTGGGCCCACTTTTTCCTTTTTATTCATTGCATCCAAACTTCCTCGTGCTTGCTTTGCTCCCATTTATTGCCACAAACAAAGCAGCTTACATCACATGAATTTCATTATTAACATTAGAAAATTTGTACTTTTGTGATCAAGATTCCGGCTAAACGGCTGAAGTTAGAAAGCTGAAATTTTGACAATTTGTTATGTAGTTCTAGAGTAAAATCTGTTTTTTGGAGCAAATCGGACAAGGTAAAGAGAGGCTCTGGTACAAACCATTCATTTACTCGAAAGATAGTCGGAATGCAGAAAAAATGAATATTACAATAATTATAGAGAATACAAAAATAAAGATTTTATTCATAGACCCAACAAAGTTCCACGATCTACCATTATGGCGTTGCAATCAATTTTAGGAATTTCTATGGTTTTTAATGATTTACTCGTAAAATATTTGGATTTCGGAAAAAATGAACATAAAGAAAATGATAGAGAATAGAAAAATTGAAGATATCATATATATGTAGATCAAAAAGTTCCACGAGCTATCGCTATGGCACTGTAATAATTTTTATGCAATGTCGTATCTTTCCCCCTTTGTTGTCACATTTTTTTATAATTATCCACTTATACCCAGCACTATTGCACTAAAATGCATATGATTTTAAAATTTTAATGTGTAATAAACACAATTAACACTTGGAATCACTTTGAATAACTATTCGAAATTCAATTTACCTTTTCTGTAAATTAGTTTTACATCACTTTCCGCACTAAAATTGGAAAAATACTGTCACAAAATAACGAATATATATTCATACAATCAAGTTGGCAGCGGTTTTTTTGTAATCAAATTCTTCCTAAGAGTGCTTCCATCCATTTAAAATAGATAAAATTTTATAAAGTTTGTTAAATTTTACGAGAAATGTCGCATCTTGCCCCACTTTACCCTAGATGTACAAACATAAAGATATAATTAAAACTATTTACAAATAAGATTGCTCAAATTACATAACAGTTCCATTAAAAAATTCTTAGTCACCTCAAATTTTCCAAATATGTGGACGTGTTTAAATAAAAAATAGTATCTACATAAAATGAATTTAAATATTGTTTTTTGTTTTGAAAATGTTGTTTACTATATTTAAAATATAGATAGAAAAAGTGTTAATATTGAAGATTATCCAAGAGATTTACGAAAAAGGTTTCTAAGTTAAACAGGCTTCCGTATTAAACATCTCCGTCCATACCCTTCTCCCACACTTCCCCATCTTTCGCCTTTATAAAATTGGTCCACCCTAAAATTACTATACTGGTCCACCCTAATCCCCCAATACCCTACTGATCAAAAGAAAAATGAAAAATTTTTGGACCACCCTAAAATTATTATCCCCACCATTTACCTACAAAAAAATTTTTTTTTTTGGGACCACCCTGTTTACACTCCTTACATACCCTCCGCAATACCTCACCTATCAAAAGAAAAAACAATGTAGACCACCCTAAAATTATTACTCCCATCTCTACCTCTACATACTCCCTACCTACTCCCTACATACCCTTCAATACCCCCCCTATATCCATCCAATCCAAAAGAAGAAAAAAACAATTTCCACTTCACATGCATTTCATCGAAAATCTGAAAAAATCATTAAAAAAATGACATTGATTATTGATTATTTAAAGGAATATTCAAAAATGACGTCAAAACCTAAAGAAAATTATATATTTAGAAAATATAAGAATGTACCTATCTCCAGGATTCAAATTTACGTTTCCCGAGTAATCCTCCGATTTTTAAAAAATCTTTGAAAAGAAATTACAAATTTGTAAATATTATAACTACTTGAACGGTATATTTTTTTTGAATGGAGGCCGGACTCTTTAAGATGAAAAATTACTTCATATAAGAATTGTGAGAAAATTGACAATTAATGAATTTTAGTATTGGGGGTCCTATAAGGGTTAACAAATTATATATTTAATTAATTTAATAATTTTTGTTGTTTGTGACAAAACACATTGTTTACAAAAAATTAATAGATTAATTAGACATATTTAAACCAAATTGAATACAAACGATTAAAAACCCTAGAAATGACATAAAATTGATTGCAGCGCCACAACGGTTGGCTGTGGAACTTTTTTAACTATGAATGAAATATTTATATCGAATATATTCTACCATTGCCATGCCGCGACACTCAATTCTTTGTATGGGTGAAATTCGCCTATTTCATATATTTAGTCGCAAACGAACTTTCAGACGGGAAGGATATAGTCTCTTGCGCAACACCATTAAGAGAAAAATAAAACCCCAGAGAGAGAGAGAGAGAGAGAGATAATCAGATAATGTAGGAAATACTGTATATCAAATGTTTAATTATGCACCAGATTCTCCCTAACTAAATTTTATCGACTAAGTGTCTCGTAGGCCCCATCATTGAATATTTTAAGTTTGCTCTGGGCAACCGAGCAAAGCGGACATAAAAGTAAGGGTAAACTCGAGTTTTTTTTTCTAAAACAGGGGATTTTTTTCTCTCTTTGTACATTGACTGTGTCGCGGCATGGCATTGATTCAACAAAAACACGGAAATGGTTAACCCTCGGTTAATAACGCTAAAATTTTGTTTCATGAATACTAAGGCTGGGTCTAATCGACTTTACCTCCCTTCACCTGAAAAAATCACTTAAATGTGAACCAAACTTACGGAAAACCATGCTAAAATTTTATTAAACCTACATACTAAACAATTAATGATTACTGTTATTGTGAAGCAGTGACGAAGCGTCAAATGAAGCATTTGAGCCATTGTCTCATCTCTCCAGTTCGATATTAACCCAATTGTGAAGTAGTTTGCATCTTATTACGTAAACGAATCGACCCAGACTTTAGGATTAATAAACTTTGCTATTTTATTTTATAAAGAACACAACTATTCAGATCGTCGTTTGGTTAAATTATGCTTTGTCACCTTTTAAAATAAAAGATTAAAAATGTATTTTCGTGAAAAAAAGTTTAAATTTAATCTAATCCGAAATCAACTGTTTGCCGTATTATGTGGTAATCTTTGTTCTAAATAGTAAATTCGAAAGACTCTTATTAGTGATCATTAATTTTTACTTATAGCCAACATATGCGCTTTTTCGTATGGAAATTGTCTAGGATGGCTTTCAACAGCGTTGCTAATTTTACAATCCGAAAATTCGCCATTTCCCAATGGTATTGTATCTGTAGATGAAGCATCTTGGATCGGAGCAATTATAAATGTGGGTACCATTGCAGGATATACTATTTTTGGCATTATTGTTAATATTTTTGGAATAACAAATTCTATACGCGTAACGCCACTTCCATATATTGTAAATGATTTAAGATTTATTATGCATTGACTTGTCAACATTTTTTTAATGCAATTATTTCCTAAGATTGGCTGGCTTTTGGTGATTTTTGGAAGAAATGTCACGTATTTATTAATTGCCCGAATATTAATGGGACTAAGTACAGCTGGTACATTTTTACACATACCACTTTTGGTTGCAGAAATTTCCGATAATAAGTAAATATACAGAAATTGTTTAATAATTTATTTAAACATTAAGGATGTAAAATGTGAATAGCGTACGTGGAATATTGGGATCACTATTTGGTGTTAGCGTTTATTTCGGAATTCTTTTTGGATATACAGCTGGATTGTTTTTGTCGTACAACAATTTAGCATATCTTATGATACTATTTCCAATCATTCATTTTTGTTTATTTTTATTTATACCAGAAACACCACAATTTTTGCTGACAAACAATAAAGAGCAGGTATTTTTTGGAAATTAACTTGCGAATCCAGAAATCACTAAGAATTATTATATTTGAATGCAGGAAGCGGAGAGATCCTTACAATTTTATAAGAACTGTAAGAAGAGTACAGCTGAGGAATGTGAAAGATTTAATAGAGAAATGGAAAAAATTAAAATTATTGTAAATAATCTTAAAACAAATTCCGAGCGTGTAAAAATGAAAGACTTTTGTGAGTATATGTTTTACAGTAGAACCTCGATTTGCAGAACATCCCAAAATTTTGGGTGTTCTGCAAATCGAGGTGAGTTTTTTTATAATTTAACAAAAAACTAAAAACGTTATGGCAACATTTTCATCAGGAATTCAGTTGTCTTTACAACTAAAATAACAGAATACAAACAAACTTCTGAACGCGACACAAATCTATACTAACTGTCTAATGTGTTTCAGAATCATATGTACTGTACATATGTCGAAAAAAATTTTTATGAAAAAACGGCACGATCTTATGGATGCAGGCTTACTACATTATGGGTACACATATGTGTCAAAAAATGTTTTCAGCGAAAATAATTAATTTTTTTTTTTAAATCCTTAAAAACAAACCAAGGTTCTACTGTATTTAGTTTTAATAACGGATAAAAAAATCGTTCACCAAAAATTATCACCACATCTCACCAAATTTTTTTTACCAAAATCTTCTATTAAGAATAATCTTCTACCATAATTTATCAATAAGAGTAGAAGGTATGGCACTCTAGATCAAGACAACAACCTAATGCACTACACCCGAGACGCGATTTAAAAGCTTAGTAGCTTGAAAGTGTCTTGGATGAGCTTTTTTAAAAATTATAATGTTTTTTTTTTTAAATAAATAAATATATATTTTTATAAGCTTTAACAATTTTGAAGTTTAAGAAAAAAATAATAAAGCTTCTTAAAACACAAACTCCAAAGCTTCCAAAGTTTTTTCTTAAACTTAAAAATTATTAAAGCTTATTAAAATTTTTTTTTTTCCTAAATATTTTTTACCTTCTACTAATAAGAAAATGCTCTTCAACATTTTTCGTCCACGACCAAGATAGTTTTTGGTTTCCTAACTATGTGTATAGATAATGTATAAAGATCCAAAAAAGGGGAACGAAATTTATTAAACAACTTACAGATCCGAGATTTTCAATAAGAATTAAAGATAAAATACCTTTTTGGTGGGCCGTGACCATTTGCAACAGGAGCATTACATTACAAGAGAGACATTTAATCTTCCACACCCCTAAATCCCCATACAGGAACTAACACAATCTTCTTCTTCTTTTTCGTATCGAGATCTATCTTGATCTACCAATTAGTACAATTGTGCCATTTTTTTACTACTGAATATACATTTATCTCATTGATATGATTGATATCTTCCTTCTGTATGTGTGTGGAAATGCACCACTTGAGATGTTTCTCCTGGAAAGCTCGCCATTTCACCTGACACCCATTAAGCACTATCATTCTGAGATAATTCAATTTCTAGACTGTTTTTAAGTGCCATCCGGCCATATATTAAAGTCAACACACCGGAGAAAAACTTTGTCTGGTTCCAAAGGCAACTACTCAATCCACTCAAGTCATTTGGTCGGTGGGACTAACACAAACTAATTAGGTATTTTTATACCTATAGGAAGATAAGCCCCACAGAGCCTAACAAAATTTTTTTTTTTTTTTAATTGCACAATCAACATTCCTTGGTCCAATATTATTTAGTGGAGGAATCTAGATTTTTCGGAAGAACAGTCCTAATATTTTAGTGTTCGATTCAATACTAAAAGCTAAACCTTTAATATCTGTATGGGCACCTAACAACATCAATTTTTTTCTATGTGATTACAGTTACTCCTCAGGCACGGCACGGATTAATCATCGGCACTTGCCTAATGACTCTTCACGTATTTAGCGGAAATATTCTTTTTACCAGCTATGCAGCGACAATTTTTAAAGATTCCGAATCAGACATTGATCCAAAAATATCATCAGTCATAGTGGGCTTCATTCTATTTTTCGGTACACTGGTCGCAATCACACTTGTCGATAAGATCGGTCGACGATCTCCGGTAATTTGTTCGTTGATTGGATGCACTATTGGAATGATTATAAATGGCGGTTATGATTTCTATTGTAAAACTGGAAATCATACAAATCTATCTGTACTGAAATGGGTGCCAATTGCAAGTATGTCATTAATATTATTTTCATCGGCCATTGGTATTGTTCCATTAGCATTTGTTATTTTAGTGGAAATGTTTCCACCGAAGGTAAATTTTTTTTTTTTTTAAAACTACTGGAATGAAAATCGTACCGATACTTTTAATGTTTCAGTTAAGACCTGTTGGTAGCGTTTTTTGCTTAAGTATATTGGGTTTCGAATTATTCATCGTTCTAAAGGCATTTCCAATAATATCGTATTATTTTGAAATGTATGTTTGTATGTGGTTTAGTGCAGTAATTTGCGGACTAGGGGCTATTTTTAGTTTTTATGTCGTACATGAAACAAAAGGCAAAGAAATCAATATTGAATCTTAATTTTTGTTTTATTTCTTTTATTATTTATTTTATTTTGAACAAAAGATATCCATTTTCATATACTACGCAGAAATGCCAAAAATCTTTGTAACGAACCACTTAGCGATGCTGCTTTCGCTTCTTTCTTTTTTTCACTTTTACGCCATAGCACAGAGTTGGAAGGATTATTAGCAATTGTTTCATGTCCAAACATGTCGACGACCAATGGCGGTTCGTGATAATCATAGGTCTATTTTAAAAAAAAAAACTTCCGTCTATTGGATGGAAGTAAATGGAAAAAAAAGTTGGCCGTTCACTGTACATCTTGACCGTTTTTTTTAAAAGTGACACAATTTTGAACTTTCTTAATTCTATAGATATGGTTTTTCAGACTGTATTTTTATATTATTTTGAATTTCTAGCATTTTTTGCTAGATAATTTTTTTTGAAAAAGTTAACCCTTTAAGGTTCATACATACAAAAAACGACTAAAACGACGACGAACATTTCAAGTCGCTAGCTCAACGCGTTCGAAAGTTAGCGTGTATACAAGCGAGCGAGCGATACTTACTACCAACATTTTTATTGCAGTTTTACGAATAAAAATGTCCAAAACGTGAACATTTCACAAAAATTTTGATTTTAAATTTTTGAAAAATTAAAGTGAAAACAAAACTTCCACTTATTTTTTAGTGTGTTTAAGCAAAATACTTAATTAATTTAATTATTGCGAAATTTTTAAACAATCCAAAATGGATATTTAATTAAAATAAATTTTGAAGAAAATTTTCCATTTAATCCTTATACCTACAACAACAAAAAAAAAGAATTTCATCTGACTTCATATACTCTTTCTTTTTTTAAATTATATAAAGCCAACCAAAACAACAACAACAACAAGATTCCTTCAGATAAAATACGAAATGAAAAAAAATAAAATTTGTTCGCAATAATTAGCATTTCTTTTGTAGGATTACAAAGTTACAGAAACCTTTTAACATAATAAAAAAAATTTAAGATTTAAAAAGGGTGAAAAAGTTTAATTTGACTTTGAGACTTTAAGCTTTTCTGTAATTTTGCTGAAATAAGTCATCAAATAAAATCTGTCAATACAATTGCAGTTAACGTTGGATTATCTAGTATTTTGACCGCCAACCCGAAATGGAAATCATTTTTCCAAAATGCTAAAATCATTGAAATGGAAAAGTAATTTGTTGTCTGTATAATTAAATTAGGTCTTTGCATGAAATATTAGCAATACGAATTATCACCAATTGTTCATTCAAATGTATCAAAAACCAAAAAAAAAACTTACCGTAACAGTGGAAATCAATGAGATGTACCAACTAGATTAATTTAAATGTAATTATTTGTCGGTTTTTTATAAGCCAGTGGCGGATAATGAGAATAACAAAAAGTACAAAAACTTATCGTAACAGTGGAAATCAATGAGATGTACCAATATAGGTTGGTGTATTTGTCTAAATTGAATGTAATTGTTTTTGTATAAGTTTTCTTAAGCCAGGGGACTGTTTTCAACAAAAACGTTTTCAACGTAATCGACCGTTTTTAGGTGGGTTTTTTGTAAAAAGTGACACAATTCTGAACTTTCTTAACATCAACATTCAATTTTTTTTTTCATTTTCTTCCATCAAAATGATCAAAGTTTTTTTTTTGTAATGATAGAGTCAATCAATTTTCACGGTCTTTTTACGACAGTATTAATTAGCACACAACCATGTTCCATAGGGTCAGCCGGTAACAAATCAGTGTGTGTCTGTAATTTAAAAAAATTATCGATCCACTAATTCCATGTTCCTCGATGAGTTTATGGCGCCTCCAATGAGAGAGAAAGAGATATTTTGATTAAAATTCAATCAACCTTTAAGCTAGACAATAAAATGTTCAGTACATAAACATTTGGCTCATCAAAATTTACTCCAAATTAGCTTCTTTTTAAGTTTCATAATACAGTAGAAAATTGGCTTATATATATAACTAATCTCAGTACAGTACAATCGCTATAATATGAACACCCAAAAATATGAACTTCCAATAATATGAACATATAAAATTTTAACATAGCATCTTCTAAAATATGAATAGTTAACTCTGTAATATGAACTGGTGGCAAATTTATGTATATAAACATAAAAAAAGATGATGCAATGCGTAATAGAAATATAACCTAGTAATCTGGTAAACTCCTGTTACGTTATGTTTGGTTATGTACATATTTATTTCGCATGCTCTAAGTACATATTTGGCTCAGTTTTTTTCAGTGATTTTTGAAAGAGTTAAGTTGTAAGAAAAACTTTAATTGTGGTTTAGTGTTTTAAAAATGGGATTACGGAAAAAGCATCCATGTTTCATTACAATTTGACAAGAAAGGTACGAACGTAAACTCAGATTAAGAAATGTCGGGGCTTAGACTTTTACTTGAGGAAATTTCTCCAAATATACATTTTTCTTTTAAAGATATCGATAACTTGATAAATGAAGCAACTTACGAAGATGAAGAAGTAGTGGATATACTTAGTGATAGCAATGAGGAAAATGAAGGTGATGATGCTAGCATACTAGAAGACAATTATCGTATTCAACACGAAATTGGAATCAATTGTTTAAATATTTGTACTGAATTATGCAAAACAGAATTGTGCATTGACAGAAGATGTTGCAGCACTACATAGGTTAAAAGAATCTGCGATTTCTTTCAAATTAAACTCAAAAAAACAAAATAAAATAACCCAATTTTTTCTAATAAATAATTATATCATCCTGTCTCTAGCAATACCGCCTATCTGACATTTTTTTTGAAATCCGTATCTGTACAGATATCATTATAGTTCTTATGGAAAAGTGTTTTATGTGTCTCTCCTGAAAAATTTTAAAAATGTTAGATAGGCGGTATTGCTAGAGACAGGACGATATGTCAAACCTAATTACTTTCTAAAATATGAACTTTTCGCAACTATGAACTTCCTTTGGTTACTATTCGTTCATATTATCGCGATTGTACTGTATTTGGTATTTTATTAAACTTTTGCTATATAATTCCAAGAAATAATAGCTCCCAATTCCCATCGTAAGATATGATTTAAAAGACTCATTTTACTCATTTTTCATTTAATGTGGCAATAAAATTTTTATTTCCCTTAAACCAATCAATCGAACATACCCCGTAAAATCGTTTCTCGTTTCATCATGGGTGATTTAAAAAGAAAAAGAAAAGTAAAAAAAAAAATGCTTCACACAATCAATTGATGTCGCAAACTCTATTTTAACCCATTACCCCCCCCCCCTCTCACACCATCTCTTTCCACTGTTATGTTGTGTACTTATGAACCCGTAAACAATGGTTCACCGGTAGAAAACACGAACACCGCCATCCATATACGAACCAGAGAATGTGCAAGCTCAAAAACAAACACTTTCGATTAGATTAGCCCCGAGCACAGTGAAGTTATTTGTGCGAATATAATGTTGAAAACTATTCAGCTGATTAATTACATTATTACACACAAAGAAGCTTTATTTACTTGTATTAAACATTAATCATGTTTAAAGCTTTTCTTCCAATAATTAAGCATAGCTCGTTTAGTATAAATTTAAATACATTAAACATAACATGATACAAAAGCACAAGTCATCTACAAATTTCCCGTTAATTTTGCCGAACATCAATCATTTTCTTTAATCCTATTTAACAAATTTAAAACGTCATTATATACATACATATAT
>JANSTT010017919.1:0-15401 GCA_026745375.1 Platyura marginata | reverse complement strand
AAAATCCTTTAGGTACTTCCTGATTATTTCAATTAATTTCATTCAACAACAATAGAAATCATCATCAAAAGCTTTTACTATTTATAAACTATTAATGGATTCCGGCATTCAGTTAAATAATAAAGGGGTGACAGTGCATATATGAAGCAATACAAACAGCAGAGAGAATCAACAAAAGCTGAGCTAATAGTCAATTTCAGCGCCACCACCCACATATATAGAGCTTATGTGTATAATAATACGTATTGTAGGTAGGATACATACCATATATATGTACGTATACGTAAATAGAAATCGCTTTTCCCAACCAGCCAAGAGAAAGACGTAAACAATGACAATAATGTCTTAGCAGCTATTGACAAACAAAAGAATTTTATCCCCAGCCAGCACAATATCATAATGCCGAAATTGGTTTCATACCGCATATGTACATATAAAAACACTTCATAAAATCGATAGGAAATTTATGTACAGTTTATGAATGTGACAAAAAAATCAACAAAGAAATAAGATTTGCACATGTGTGTGTGTGTGTGTTTTTGAGGCGTTAATGAAAACCATCCTCACATATTTTTGATTAATAATTATTCAGATAATTTTTTTGGTTTTTTTTTATACACTCGTATCACAAAAAAAGGTGCCACACTGAAAAAGAGACAGCAGAGCACTATAGGCACACCCTTCCCTACACCTAGGAGGGAAATTTAGTCTAAACCCATGACACAATTGGTCGAGTACTTAAACGAAATCAGTAGTAATCTTGGAAAATATAAATGCACAATGAATCCCTGCGGAATCAAGTGCTATGGGACGTATTAGACCAGGTCTAAATTAATATCTAATCACAAGAAAGACAAAACATTTGTATTCGGGTGTAAATCGATGGATAAATCTCTTTGTTAGACCTTTAATCATTTTCAAATGGACTGTATCTATGATTCCGGCGAAACTTCAAGATTACGTCATCATAAATACTACAATTGTAGAAAGTCAATTGTCAAATGTCAAAAGTTACTAAAAAATGCATAAAAAATAATTAAATGAACGTCCCTAGGAACCACGATATAAGTTGATTTCATAAAAATGCTTAATCTCCGTTGCTAGAGTTTGATAAAAATCTCTCAACCTCTCTTACCCTCTATCGTTTTATTTTCGTTATTTAACTCTACAGCCTTTTCTCGAAAAAAAGCCCTAGGAAAAGACCCAGTAGATATTCGAAAAAAAAACTATACAAATTTTACTGGACAATAGAGTGGTCACTGGTCACCTCAGCAAATGCACATAAAAAGTTTCATTTAATCAAAAAAAGGCGGAAAGAGAGCAAAACAACGATTTTACTCTCTGAGAACTGTCAAAAAATTAAAATTAAAATGGACAACTTGTCAAGCACTTCTTTCCCAATCCCAAGAGATATAATGGCGGTCATTTTCTGTTAAACTGAATCGTACATTTTTGTGCCATAGGTTCCTTCCTGTGATTCTTTATTCGTTGAGTTTATTTATTCTATGCTCTTCTACAACCTACTGTCTCTTTCTTTTTATTACTTTTTTTTTCTTTCACGCTTTCCTTGTTTGGCCCTTTATTTTCCTCTTTCTCTATTTCCTTTACTCTCACTCTCTCTATTTGTCTCTCTCTAATTTTCTCTTTTCAAATTTATATGATCATAGTCTCACGAGCAGCTTTCTATTGTGTGTATCTCGCTCCACGTACTAATTACTTAGGTGTCCTTACGTTCCGGCTCCATTTGTCTTGTGTCCCATTCACTTGCTTCCCGTTTTTCATACCCTCAGGTATTTTATGCCTTCTTTGACACGATTTACCTATCTTCACTACAGGGATATAAAAGAAAATAACAAATCATGTCACTCCCTTAGTAAGTTGACTGATTTATTTATTTAATTGGAAACACAAAGTTATTTTATCACACATTTCAAGGCCATTGCTTAAACTACTACTTAAAATTAAATTCGAATCTTATCCACAACACCCCTCCCCCTCACCAGGTTAAATCCCGAACAGATATGTATTTCATTCAAAATTTCGTCCTTAAGGAGGGAAAAACGGTTTGGAACTCGACAAAGCTCTAAGCAATATATAGATAGGAATTCCAATATTTCTAGAACCAATCTTAATTTCCCTTTATGCCTGTTGATGAGTTTTCTTTGGTCTCTTCGTTAATCCATATGCCAAATGTACAAATGTAATTGAATGTGTCCAAATAGAAATTTTAACTTTCTATGGTTGGCAAATTCATAAATCAAATCAATAATCAAATCAAATATGGAACGAATTCCTATATTGACATTCAAATGTGTGTTATGCTTAATTAGCGTATATTCAGGAATTTAACACTCTATTCATATATGTAGTTAGATACGAGTACCTACACCTACATAGATAATTTCGCATTCTTCAAATAATATGATGGGGTAATGTTTATGTATGTATGGGGGTACGTATTTACATATGGATATAACTTGAATTTCATATAGTCACACATTTAATTAAGTGTAATTAAAGCAAATGAAAATTGCCATACAAATTTAAGACGGAGCGCGCCATTGTAGAAATTTTTTTCTGTAATGTTTTTGTTGTTGTTTATTATATTTTTTTTTATTATTATTATTTAAGAACATGTTTTATTTTCTTCTTTTTTTTTCTTTTTGTGTAAATTGGAAGAACAAATTTCATGTACAGCGAGAGTAATGGTAAAAGTTTCTTCAGAACTTTTAAATATATAAGAAAAAGCTTGACAATGAAAAAAATGTGCAATTTATCAACAGCGCAATTTATCATCTTACTTTTCTTTTGTATAACTAAAGTAGCGATTTTTTTCTTCTTCTATACTTACATTATTTGACATAAAAAATAAAAAACCGTACATTTTGTCAGCTTCATTCATAAGTAAAAGCAAAGTTTTAAATAAACAGACTAAAATAGACATTTTGTGGGTGATTTTCGTTGAGCAATAAAAAATAAAATTTATTATTACACCAGAGGACAGCCAACTAACACTAATAACATTTCGCCTTCAATTAATGTGCAATCATCGACTATTATGTTAAAAAATTAGAAAAATTTGTGTTCGCTTCGCTCTAATATTTTTTTTTTTTTTTGAACTAATCAATTGTAATACAAATTATAATCGAATGGGATGTTACACTTTTCCTATAAAGGAGGGTAGACAATATTGACCGATTAGTTCGCTAAAAAAAAAAAATATTTTTTTTTAACTTGACCTAAAATAATTTTGCTGGCTTCGTTCTTCACCGATAACTTTTCTTTACAATAATCCCGATGGATATTCAATCATTTTTCAAAAAAGTGAAAAAAACTAAATATTTTTTCAAAGAAACGGCCTCTAGTTTAAAAAGCGGAGAAAAACCATATATTTTCGTGGAATTTAGTAAAACAGTGTTGCCAGATAGTGTAAAATTTCCCAATTTACCAGATTTAATAGCTGAGGTTTCAAGTTAAATTTTGATATAAATGTCGTATTTCTAACTTTTATATTGCATAATACATAAAATTGGGCAATTGACCCCACTCTCTCCTATAGATTTGCTGACAATAATATAATTAAAAAAGAGATAGATAAATAAATAGTCTTCTCGGTGCTGGTGTATTGAGAAAAAGGTGTTTAGGTTGTTACTTTTGAACACTGGCTACCGTCTTCTTATGAAAAAAAAAACGCCTAGGCTTTGTACCCACGTTGAGTGTTCAATTTATAGTTGGAAATGAAACCACAAAACAATTATTACAACGCCTAGGTGTTTTTTTTCGAGAGAGAGAGAGAAAACGCAATGCTTCAGGTTATCATACATAATTCAAATATTTTAAGAAATTTTAAGAACAATTGAAATTATTAGTGAAACCTCTCGGCTGTCATCTATAGGAAAATGACTCTAAGATCAAGAAAAATAAGGCAAGATGGCCTACCTATCCTATATACTCATAGCATAAGTATATAAAGTCCTTAAAAATTTCATCATTAATTAATTAAATTAATTTCTTCTCATTTTGTAACGAGCGGCAAACATCACACCTATCACAAAGCCATCGTTATTTAGTAAAGATAATTTATTTTTTAAATTTTAAATAGCAACTCACTTAATAAATTTTAAGGAATTACTGAGATAGGCCATATTTCATATAATTTATAGAATGAAAATCTGAAGTACAGTAAAATCTCGCTAATATGACAGAATATATTTTTTTTTTTTGCATTAGTGTCAAATTCTCAATGCAGAGGAATACAAAATTGTCTAATTAGCATAATGTTAAAAATAACAAAATACCTTGAAATAAGAAACTTTCTTAATGGACTTACTATCGCAATTGTCAACTAACAAAATATGATGGCGTTCTAGTAAAGAAATTATCTCCGTCTGGTCATATAATATGCGCTTATAGATTGCGGAAAAGCCGCAGTTCAAGAGGGTCCGCACGTCCGCAGTCATCTGTCAGAGAGATGAGATATGCGACAGATCTCTTTCCTTCAATGCCATTGGGATTTTTACACAACTAAAACTGAATTTTCTCAGAATTCTTTTAGAAAATTGAAAAAAATTTATTAGGCAAAAAATATTGCAAATTAATTTTCACCATAAAATGAGACAAAATCTACAGAATGTCAATGTCATTAATAAATTTAATTAATTTCTTATATATATATATGGGCAATTTGCATATAAATAATTAAAAATTAATAAAAAATCCACCGCAACCGAATAATTCACAGTTTTTTAGCATAAAATTCCAGCTATAATTCCAACATAAATTATCATAACGCACATCGTTGCGATTCTACTGTTTATTGGGAAGAAGCAAAATAACGAAAATCATTGTAGGCAGCAGAACCATATGCCAAAGTTCAACTTTCAGTGGCAGACATTATTTATCGCTGCTCATTTGGAATTCATTCATTATAATAGGGATATGGAAATTGTGATATTAATATCAATAAGTTCGACATAGCAAAATTTATATATACATAAAATATATTTAATATATCACCCCTGCTCTCCCCCCCCCTCTTTTCTCCTCTGTTTACCGAAATTATGTATATTATATAGTCTATACATATATATATATATATATATATATATATAGATTATTATTGATATAGGTATGAGGCATTGGGTACGATGTTTTGATGTTTACTGTACCTACAATCCATTTATAGACGGAGTCGTAGGCTCGTAGGTATTGATCGAAATCTATAATTTCTTAACCAAAAATTTAAGGACAACTGTATATTATACAGGATGCGTACATATTACAGGTAGAGGGGGATCTCTTAGAATTTCTCAAACGTCATAGCATTTCGCCGAATGGCTGGGAAGAGGTTTTTATTTGATGGAGAGGAGAATCAAGGGCCAAAATTAGATTTAAATTTATCGAGCAGGGCTAGTAGAATTTATTATGATAAAAAAATCATCAATTATATTCATCTTATAGGTACACTGTTTTCGAATTACACATAAAAGTACTAGAAACTATAAGATGAATACGATGACGATAAAATTAGTATGTGAAGAATTATTGTTCCAAGTGATAACCCCATGCATTGAAGAAGAACTCAGTGGCGGTTTTAGAGGGAAATAATTGTCCAATATTACCATGGAACTATTTTTGTACAAATAACTAAATAAATAAATATTGATGAAAAAAAATAAAAAAAATTATGGCGTTTTGGAAAAATTTAACCCTTTAAGGTCTATACGTTGTGAACATGAACTAAAAAAATTTAATTCAAATTCTAAACTAATTTTGTTCAGGGAGACATTCTTTATGTTTTTAGTGCAGTAACATAATTTTAAAAGTTAACCCTTTAATGGCACTGTTAACCCTTTATTACCACCTTAAGGGGTAAAACCACTCTAAAGCGTCGAAAAATCACCAAAATTCCGGGAAAACAACGGAAAAAATGAAAATTATGTTTAGGGCTCTTTACTGCCTATACATTGAAGTGTTTATATAAATTTTTTTTGGCGATCGAAAACAAAATGGCGGCTAAGTAGGAGGTTGACTGAACGCTCGCCATTAATGTAGGGCTTTGCTGCCGGACAAGTTTCTCCTTCAATTGTGACTCTGGAACAAAAACCCAACATTTTTTCAATTTTACATACAAAAAGCTCGAGAAAGACGTAAAAATGGTGGAGATTGCAAAAATGGTGGACATTTGAAGAAAAAAAATTGTTTTTTTGCCTAAAAATATGCACTAAAAATGTTTATAACAAATGAAATATGCAACTTACAAAAAATTCTTTACGTCTTTCTCTAGATAATCTTGATTGAAAGATACTGTCAAAATTTCAAGTCAATCGGCAAAGAATTGAGCGAGTTATGTTTCCGGTAGTGTCGAAAAACGTAGTTTTGAGAAAAATGCGTTTAAAGTTTTTCTTATGAAAAAATCATAGAAATTTGCTATGCACCTTTAAATAATATTAGTCTGCGATGCCTGCCCCGTATAATTGACCTTCCAAATTGGTATTCTCTTTATTCATACTTTATTACCCAAGCAAGGATAAGCATCCCAAATGGTAACATCGTATTGCGTCGCGCCGAGTCTTATACCTGCTCCGAGCGCGCAGCAGGTGGCTTTTGTCGGGATCGAAATACTGGCTCTTAAAAAAATGTACACCTTATAAATGATGTTATGTCTTATTCTTAAGACCCTTAGGCACCTTTTAACCTTTAAACGGACACTTAGCTCACCGGTGAGTTTACCTAGGAGCCACATCTTTAAAGTTATCAGATTGGGTGTCGGTGACATCTCCTAAATATATCTTTTGAATGTTTTTGCCAAATCTAACATTTTTAGAGGTATTAGAAATACCAGTAAATAGGCCGTGAATTACTTTACCTCTTTGTCGAACACTTGGCTCACCGGTGAGCACCCTTTTCTTCCATTCATTTTGTATGGAGAACTAAATTTTTGCGACACATGTTTTTGTCAAAAAAACTTCTACCACGATCCCCTGAGCGTGTCTTTTGTTGCATGTCGTTCGCACAGTTTGTTAACAGACGTGCGATAAAAATGACTGCGAGTTTGAATTTACCCAAAAAATGGCTTATTGTCTCCACGTCAATATGCAAAGTAAGTACCGTTTTGAGGTGTTAGTGATTTTGGTGATAAAAAATGTAGTACAAATATATTTTTGGTCATCGTTTTTCACGCGCAGGACAAGATTTTCACCTATTTACTTGAAAATGCATCCGAAAAAATTGAGTCCCCTATACAAAAAGTATGGAAGGAATTGAAAAGTTCAAGTGTCCAACAAAGGTGTATAACATATGCTGTCCACATAAGGGTTAAGCGAAAAAAAAAGAAAATTCTAGAGTGGCGTTACCCCTTTAAGCGTTAATATTTGAAAAAAATGAAAAAAAAACCATTTACAATAAAATTCTAAGAAAGGTGAGTGACTTCTTGAACATTTTTGGTTAACCCTTTCATATTCAAAATTTATAGTCTTTATAGGGTTAACTTTTTCGAAAAATATTATTTCGCAAAAAATGCTGGATATATTTAAAATAATAATTAAATTACAAAATTTCAAAATAGCATCTTTAATACGAAGAAAATTCAAAATTGGGTCCCATTTTAAAGAAAAAAAGGTCAAGAATTGAAATTAATTCATAGGAATGGTAAATTGACGAAAATATGTTTTAGAAAGGTGTCAAGAAAAATTTATTACAACAAATCACAGAAATAACATTCCAATAAATCCAGATTTCAGTTCCAACATTTAACAACCTACATTCCTACATGTAGTTAGATTTATAATTAATTTGTAGTTAATCGTATTAATCAAAAAAAAAACAAAAATTATTAATCGAAAATGAAATAATTTAGTTAAAATAACAAAGATTTGTAAATATTGTAAAGTTACAGTAAATTAAATTAAATTATATAAAAATATTGAATATGCGAAAATAAAATTAATAAGTTTATTATTGTTACACTTTATAAATGTTACAAAATAAGCAAAATAGTGCAATTTGTTTATTATGTAGGTAAGAAGTCTCAATAAAATATAATTTTAAGTTTTTTTTGTTGTTGTTGTAAAAATAATAATGTATTTACTATAAAATTAGCATAAAGTATTAAGTTAAAAAAGAAAAAAAAAACGAGATACGCACAATGCTTTTGTTTCATGTTAAATAATGTTTTACTTGTTATTATTATAAATATGGGTACAAAAAAAAAACAAATTTTGCCTCCAAAACTACTTAATATAAAAAAAAAAAAAAAACAAAAAAAAGTATAAAAGAAAAACCCCCATCAAAATTAAAAACTTTTTTAAGAAAAAATGAGGAGCTCTTCATTCTGTCACCAAAGTTATACTCATTCCAATTAATAGCCTGTATATTAAGATGCAATTTCAATGTATGGACTTTTTTTTTGAAAATTTGAAATGTGGAGGGGGTGTAAAATTTGGGTAAAATTTGAACCAAAAAAAAAAATCGTTCATAGGTCGCGCATTCATGTGGTCAAAGGTCAAAAATATGCAATTTCCGATTTCCGATTGCGGCTCTGGTGGGTAGTAATTTATACTCGAAAATCCAGCTATGTTTTAAAAAAAATCTAAAACAATAATGTCTTGTCATATTACACAGCAAAATATTTATAACGCCCAGTGACGGCGAAGCGTTCAATAGACAAATAAAACATTGTCTCTCCCAAATTTCCCCCCCCCCCAATTTGATTAAGGTTAGATTAGGTTAGGGGTGGTGGTTAGAGACTGACTGATTAAGAAGATTACTAATAATTAGTTTTATTGTAAAAACCAGTATAAATCCAAGAGCACACATCCCAAATTGTTATGTTGAGTTTATTGTCCGACCGCTTAATATTGTTCACGCTTCGCCACTGATAACTTTTTAATCTCTCATACTATTATACCTTTTTTATGTGTAGGTACTTCATATGCATTCTTTTTTAATAGAAAATTACTTCGGTATTTGTTGCATTAATATCGTTAAACCTTGGCTAGAAGCTTGCGGATTCTGATCCTATATATTTAGAAATTAATTTAGAATAACGTCACGTGTGTACATTCTCTTTTCGCTAGATAAAACTCTTGTTTTCGGTTATAGTACAGTTAAGAAGCGACCAAAATGAATTTACGGATCATCCCAAATTCCAACTACAGGTATTCAGGTACATATCTGATGTTTCTTCCCACCCCTAGACGTGAAATTTGTTTCACAATGAGTATTCATAAGTAGATATCGGTTTATCAATAACTTCTTTTAAGGTCAAACAAACTCTATAATTTTGACCGCCCGCCACTGTAAGTGTGTACGCACATCCTATCTATAACAAGCAAGAGTCTCCCCTCATCTCTCCGATGAAAATCGTATTTTTTTCTCGTCGAACCCATAAATAAATGATTTGAGAACATAATTTACTATACATTCAATTATCAAAATATGTCATCACACATAATATGATTTAGTCCATGTTTTCTCGTAGAATGACAAACGGCACGATGATGACGAATCATAATTTTATTTTTTATAAATTTTTCTGCTCCTAAATAGCTACATAATTCTGAAATATGCTGGAAATATGAAAAAAAAAAATTTAACTGTGGAGATATTTAGAAGTACCTACATAGGTACATCCTACACCACTTCCTAATGTTTTGTCTAAAAAAATTTCTCTGAACCATTTCGGGTGCGAATAATTTGCTCTTGAAAAAATCGAAAATCGAGGCTTTGCTAAGCCTCAGTTCTTTAAATTAAATTATGAAGTTGTGTAACGCAATCCCAAATAAGGACATTCTGATTAGATGGGTTTTGATTAGACAATTTGAAAAGAAAGGTCGACATTAGTGTCAAATAGAACCTACGATTGTAACCATTTGAGGACAACGTTTACGAACGGTAAAATTTACCAAATTTAGATATACTAATTATTTATATAGGATCTCCTCATATAAGGACACCAGGACCGAAAGAATTAAGTACATAAATAGTGCAATTCCAATTAGCAATTTAAATGTATAAATTCGTTATATTTACGTTAAAGATACGTTACTGTAACTGTCTCTAAACCGCAATTTTCAAATAACTATAGAGTCTAAAAAAGCGTTACTGTAACTTTTACTTTTAAACGTTAAAGTGACGTTTTTTACACTCTAGCCATTTAATGGACAGTTTTTAAATGACTAGAGTGTAAAAAAACGTTAAAATTCAGTTACAGCAACGTTTCTTTAAACGTTAATATAACAAATTTATTACTTTACCAAAAATTTGCTGCTATAGGAATTCCACTTTGAGCATAAATAAAAAACTCACCAATGAAATTACTCACTTTGAAAAATTTGTGTAAAAACCTAATAAATGTTACACCCATATTATCTTATAGTATGGACTTATGGAGTATGTTTAACGTAAAAGATAATTAAATCTTCGCTACTGAATATTTGAGATTAATATTGGTCAACATTTGCTGTACAAACTCCATATTTAAAACAGCTGATCAGATATTTAGCTATAAAACAAAAAAAAATTTAAAAAAAAGATTTTTTAAATTTTTTAAATAGAAAACAAAAAACTTTCAATTAGCACAAACGTATTGAAAAAATTACAGTACGTCCTTATTAATTAATTATCTCTAGTTTTAATAAATCCATTACAATGAACATGTTCCAAGTACATTACTCGTATAAGAAATAAATTATTGAAAAACTTTTGCAGACAATTGAGAAACTTTCTTACCTAGTACTGCTATTGTACTATAAGTTTTAATAATATTATTATTGATAATTAAATCAAATAACATCTATGATTAGTTTAAGTGTTACTAAAGAAAAAAAAAATGTAAAAACTTATGTGCCAAATCAAAATTTAATATTGAGAATTATAAAAAACAAAAATAAATAAATTCTTTATAATAATTAATTTATACTCTTTTTTTTTTTATTTAAATTTAGAGTTAGTCATCTATGGTTTTGTCACCTTTTGAGCCTGGTCATCAAAGTAAAAACATCGTGAATGGTCATTCATTTTTCCATCACATCGAGATGCAGAATTACTGAAATGTAAATGATTTTATTTGTGCAGTCGGGGGCATCGGGGCTTGCACCACTTGCATTTTATAATAATCGATCTGATACTGTACTAACTATTAACACTGCTCCACTTATGTACAATATGAAATAATGAATGAACACAACCTTAGATTATCAATCAATACAACCTTTAGATTATCAATCAACTTATATATAGCATCCTGTATTATTCCATATACTCGCCTATGTAGTAGCATCGTCCTAGTTATTAGGAGAGAGAAATATCCAAAGTAGCTATCGCTGATGGTGATAAATAAAAGGTAGGAAAAGAATCGGTAACAAAATTGATTTTAAATAAACATTGGAATTTATTTTTCTAGACTCCTCGCTTTAAATATGGCCTAAATTCTAAGCTAAGAAATTTCTGGAGCTCTAACAAGACGAAAACACGAAAAACTGGACCGAATGCTGCACGTAGGTGCCCAAGGAATAATAAAACCAAATAATTTTGTTAATAAAATGTAATTAAAGGTTAAAAAATTGATTTCAATAAATGACAGAAACTTTTAAATTTGTCTTTCGTTTTGCATGGACACGAAAAGATCAACAAGAATTTACATCATATCAGTATATTCTTAAAAAATGGGAATATCGAAAAACTGATAGCGCCATTAGAACGGCCGTCCATTAAAACCCTTAAATACCAATTTTCATGAAAATATCTCGAAAAATAAGAAATTTCTGAAAAACCGATTTCAAAACGGTACATGCAGCGCCATCTCTGAGTTGAATTACCTGCTGCTACTTATGAACTCCTGATCCGAGTATGTTCAATTGAGACATTTTTTCGGTCATTTTCGTGGGGCGTTGTTTGGTAAAGAAAAATTATTTTTTGTCAAACGACGCCCCACGAAAATGGCGAAAAAAAATGTCTAAATTGAACATACTCGGATCAGGAGTTCATAAACAGCAGCAGGTAACTCAACCCAGAGATGGCGCTGCATGTACCGTTTTGAAATCGGTTTTTCAGAAAATTCTTATTTATCGAGATATTTTCATGAAAATTGGTATTTAAGGGTTTTAAGGGAAGGCCGTTCTAATGGCGCTATCAGTTTTTCGATATTGATGCATCTTGTAGATCTTTACCTGAAATGTGCCCGATATTGCATTGATGAATCTTTTAGATCTTTACCTGAAACGTTTTCCATGGTCTTCATTGATGATTCTTGTGGATCTTTTGACTAAAAATGATGGATGCAAAATAAACAACAAATGTTTTAAGTTTTTCCCATTTATTGGAATCATTTTTCTATTCTTAATTACATATCCATTAACAAATTATTATATATTCTTCTTATTCCTGGGTACCAACAAGCAAGCATCCAGTTCCGTTTATTTTTTGTGGTCAAGTGGCTTCATTGGTCCTGTTAGTGCTCCAGAAATTTCTTAGTTTAAAGTGACAGAATTTCTTGTATACTGGAGAAGCGAAAGAGATGTGTGTTGTGTACTTTTCTACCACCAAAAATCTCATACAAGATCCAAGAGCTCGCTGAAACCTACGGGAATTAAAAATATAAACCAATTAAATTAATATTAATGATTACAATAAAAAACTAAAAGAACGATAACTAAAAGAAAATGGTTAGATTGTAGAATACAAACCTTTCAAATGCAGTGTATTTTTCATTAGATTATAGAGAAATGTTTCTCGAGAAATCGGAAAAATTGACAATTTCCCGACAACGTTTATCAATAGGTTTTTCCACATTACAAATCTAGACTATATCAGCTCTAATCTACATAAAAAAAGTCTAGAAAAATCTTCTTCCTTTTATTTTTAAAAAATCATTAAAAATACCCTTGCAGCCATATTTCTGTATAAAAGTATTTGTTTCCACAATTTCTCACGGAAAAAGCTGCGAAATTTCCAATGATTCCACACTATACAAAATAGGACAGTCACTTTAATGTTAAATTAATTCCAAAATTATCCTTAAATGACTGGTCTCTCTACGTCCATTAATGTATCGTTTTTATAAGAATTCATCAGAATGGATGTTAATTGTAGTTTCGTAATTTACCTTTTTAGAGAAGATGCAACAATACCTTTTGAAAACAATACCTTTTTAGCACTTTAGTTGATTTGTTTATGAAATTTTATGCCAAAATGACAATCAGAATTAAAATTCCAAAAGTAAATTTGTACTCACATTCCAATGTATGTACAAATAAAGAGAAATTTTCTTTACTATTTTTTTCAATATTATTAATTTCGGGACAGCGCGAACGCTTATCCCGGCTACCAAAAATAGTACGCACGAGTTATCCACATTAGGGATAATCGCAGAGGTCAGCCCAACCGTAGTGCAATGGAAGAGCCTCACTCCGGGGGAACCGCCTTAATGATCACGGTAACCCCTACGCCAGGTAAGTATGCCTTGGTCACATTTACCACAGCACTAACATCAAAAATATATGTACTGTTCTAGCGAATCATATACGAAATGAGAAAAATTATGCTTGATGGAAAAATTTACTTTACAATTTCGTATGCAAACAGTTTCGTTCTTGTATAATGTATATGCATCATGCTTACATATACACATGCACAAGTGCATTAGTTGATGCATTAATGTGACATTGTTTTATATTTTACTTACAACTAGTATGGTAGTAAAGACATTTTAAACATCTTGCCCGATCTGCATTGTGTTATTCGATATGGTGTGGATTGCATCTTCTTATACTTATTTAAATTTATGCACCAAGGGTATGGTGTAGATGTAGACTGTAGACAGAGACTTGCGGAGTAAGGCAAAATCGTAATATAGAATATAAAGGAAAAGCCGGCAAAGTATATAATTTTATTGTCATGAAGGCGTTATATTGACAAAATGAATGACATCAGAAAGTCACACATCATACGATGACCATTCGTAAACTGTTATTGTGTTTTTAAGAGGACAGCAGACATGTACATTATATATGTACGATGTACGTACATATGTAGGTGCTGTCAGTAAAGTAGCGTGGGTTTTATTTTTGCCTATACAAAGTACCATTGAAATTCTCACTTTAATCCGCCTAACTTCATTAATTGTTTTAATATTAAGATTATCTTACTTCAAGTAAAATTTTATTTTCAATCTTTTTTGCCTTATAAATTTTTTCCGGTTTTCTAACAAAATATTGAGAAAATATATCAAAATGTGCTTCAAACTTCAAACTGGGTATTCTTCAAGCTTAATTATCCATAGAGAAATTCTCTTGCAGAATACCCAGTTTTGAATTGCATATTTTGATGATTTTTTCGATATTTAAATGAATGTTTTTTGATTATGGCATAAAGCGTGATTTACTTTTGAAAAAGCACTAGGTCTGGCAGTCAATCCCGATAATTGAGAATGTTACTTGTATACAGTTAGATATTCGGTGAAATTTGGTTGAAGCAGTTTGCTGGCAGTTTATGTAGTCTCGCACTCTGTACTATTAAAGTAACTTTAGCGAGCATAGAAATCGCAATGGTTAGAAATTTCGTTATTATTTCTCTATAACATTTTAACAATTTGGTCATTTTTAATCTTTCTTAGTATTTATTTGAAATAAATTCAAGTAAAAGAAACCGTTAAGTACACGTTTTGATGATTTTAATTATTCATCTAAATCTAAATCCTATAGTACGAATGCCATCTGTTTGGAAGAGATTCATTTTGCTATTATCAGAAAAAAATAAAGACACAATTTTAATTGAGGCGAGAGCTAAAATTCTTTCTTTTTGAGCATTACTTAATTTTGAAAATTTTACTATTTTTACTCACAAAACTTTGTTTATTGTTAAAAATCCAACGGATAAAAAATGAATGACTAGAGATGACTTACAAAACCAATCAATTTATATAAAAACAAACAAAAAAACCCAGGTAAATTTGGTTAACTCCCAGTATTTTACCTGAATAAGTAAAATTTTCTACCCCATTGCAATTTCTATGCTCGCAACTGTAAATAAGTCACAGAGAAAGGACAATGGACAAGGTCTTAGTACCTGAACGTAAATGTGTCTTCTATACTACAGTGCAACTCGAAGTTGAAGGGGAATCAAAAAAATTCGAGTTATCGAGGATTTCGAATTACAGAGAGGTTCGACTTATAGAGGTGAAAAAAGAAAAAGTTTGAGTTCTTCCTATTCACTTTGAAACTAAAAAATGTTTTTGTAAATTTAAAATTAACCGTAATCACATTCATAGCGGAGACTCACAGCTATATGAGCGAAAATCGACTAGTATAAAGGTTAGAATGGGCCAAACATATCATAAACATTCTTTTTCGTATTGCGGCTTCGAGTTGTAGAGGTTTTGTAGTAAATACTTTGAGTTATAG
>JANSTT010017918.1:0-15410 GCA_026745375.1 Platyura marginata | reverse complement strand
GTGTTACGTTAACACGTAAAACAACAACAACTAACGCCAAACTCAGTCTACGAATCCCACGAAAACGCACCTAATGAATGTCCAGTTTTACTTAGAACAAAAATTAATATTTAAGAAAAATTTAATATAAAGTTAAAAAATTAAAAGTTATGAAGATCCTTAGAAAAAAAATTACATCTGATAACGAATCCTCCAAAAAAAAATCAGAACAGAATATTCTAGTTTCTCTGAAATTCCTTAATTAATATCTATTTATACCCAATCGAGCTGCAGCAACTTATATTAAATTACCTTTTTAAATTGAGTCTTTTCATACGTTGGCATTTCTTTTGCACTTAAAAAGAATTCCTGAAGCAAATTTCTTTTGAATAAAAAAAAATTAATTATAAAAAAGCTACTAGGTAAATAGGTACGTACTTTTATAATAATGTCTTAAATATTATATAATGTCCTGCGAATGTTACAAAAAGATTTCTCGACATGGCATAGGACTTACATATATACATACATACATTACATATACATATATAACTACATATATATGTTAAGGTACATAGGTAATTTAATTTGCCATGACTTTATGGATGTATTAAAAAAACATTTTCCGGCAAAGAAAACTGTTTTTTTCATTTTGGCCCACAATAGCTTCATCATGACCCGTTTCATTATAAAAATCTGGTTGTGAAGTTATCCAAATTAATATAACAACAAGAAAATTGGAATTAAAACATACGTCAAAGATGTTCTGAACGGTAGAGAAAAGCTCCTCAATAAGATAAAGGACATTATCTTAATACATAATCAATGCAATCGATTGAAAATAGTAACATTTTATGTCCTTTTCAACGCTTACTTACCATCTACTAACAGATATAGGATCAATTGTCAAACATAATGAACTGCTACTACATTGATCTGATAAAATAGCTATCGAAAAGTTATTCTGGACTATTCTGGCTTTGATGGATACATTTATTTAATTAAACCAAATGTGTACAAATTAAGTTTTGTAAATGGTGATACAATACTGTATCTTATAGGAGATCTAGGTGTGTCTTCAAAGTTAGATCAGCGGTTTCTAATTAATTCCAGATTAATTCTTGAGTCGCCCCCTTATTAGATTAATTAATTAATGTGCAGTAAAAAAATGTATTCATATGATAAGTCGGTATAAATGGGCCACTTTGCACTAAATATGCGTGATAATTGGGGAAAGTGTAATAAAAAATAATGGGCCATTTATCCCTGAAGACTAGATCATCTTTCCCAGACTTACTCTATAACAAATTAGAGAAAATTCGAAAAATAAAGATTTAGTACTAACTATGTACAATGTACATGTAATATGTTTATAAATGTATTTCAATTTCAATTTCAATTTATTTAAACAAATTAATGGCCATAGGCCATGTTTAATATACATAAGGCAACAATATGTAGACCGAAATAGCTTTGAAAAAGAGAACAGAAATAACTAGAATATTTAGAAGATACAAAATACAAATTGATTATAGCAGATACAATTTGGATATATAGAAACAATTTATGTATAGAAGATACAATAATAATTAAAATAATTAATTATAATTTATATATGTATGCACCTTTATGCAATACAATGCACTGGGCACTTAAAAGTCCAAATAATAGTACAAAATACAAAATGTGAGGTAAAGTAAGTTTACTAAATTTAGATGAGGAGAGTTAGGAATCTTGTAACATAAAGATTAGAGGATATTTGGATGAAGAAGGGAAGTGTAGAAGTAGATGCTAGTGTCAAAGTCAAGAAATGGTCACTAAAGTCTGCTGAAATACCGAAAACATTCCCTCCTAAACCCCCAGAGAGTGTCGGCCTGCTTCACATCAGATGGAAGTTGGTTCCATACTCTAGTTGCGTGAGCAATGACGGACCTACTGAGATGCAACGAAGAATGCGGTTGAACTAACAGATTATTTGTACGTGAAGAATGTGAGAAATTTAAAAGAGAAAAGAGACATTCCGGACAATTATTGACAATTATGCTTTTAATAAACACAGCAAGTCTATAATTACGATATTCAGAGAAGCTACAGCCAAGTATAGATTTTTGATAGTGCGAAATACTGGAAAATGCAATAAGGTTATTTACAAATTTTATACAAGCATTAAATGCAACCTGCAATCTCCTATTGGACGAGGCATCTGTGTTTGCAAAAAGAATGTCATAATAATTAAAGTGTGACATGATTAGACTTTTTATTAATTTCAATTTGTGGCTCTTAGAAATAAAAAAACTAGAAACTCCGAGTGACTTTAAGCAACCATATACCCTATTACATATAAGATTGATGTGATCACTCCAAGTGAGGGTATTATTCATCACAACACCCAGGTTACGAACTTTGGTGGAGAAACCCACTCGCTCCTCATTAACGTAAAGGGCAGGCAGAGAGGCAATATCCAAACAACGACGTACATTGCTTTGGGTTTTCTTTATATTCAAGCCTAGACCATTGCGAATGGTCCAATTCCATATACGTGAAAGGTCCTCGTTAATTTCATCGAAGCCGGACTGTAGGTTGTGAACTGTTGAACTAGAATAGATTTGAACATCATCAGCATAAAGATGAACCTTACAATTTATTATCACATCCACTAAATCAATAATGAACAAAGAAAAGAGCTACCACCCCAGAACTGAACCCTGAAGGACACCCATTTGCAAGTCAAGCGTCTTGGAAATTCAATCTATTTTTAAACACAGATGTTTTTTCTGAAGATAAGATAATTTTTAAAAAACACATGAAAAAATAAGTAAGAACAATGTTGCGAGTGAAGCGGGTAAGAAAATTTCAATATTTTTAAATTGTTATAATGCGAGTGGAGTGAGCGAAATTGTTATTTTATTTCAATCTATGCACATAAATTAATTTGTTGAATTACTTGTACCTACATAAGTACATACCTATGTGAATATATGTATGTTTCACGAGTAGATTTTATTCTATTTAATCTATTTTAATTTTGGGTTGTCATCTATTCATGGTATTCTTTTCTACGACGGATATTTTTTTCTATTCACAACAAATTTATACTTGTAACTAGGATAAAATTTCTATTCTATTTTTGGTCAACTATTCGACTATTTTATTAATTTATACTATTTTTATTAAACAAGTTACAATTACGAAAATCGATACCATTAAAAAAAATCTATGTACACCAATTGTTTACCAATTTATCTATTTTTAAATTGCTAAATATAACTTAATAAAGAAAAAAAGGAAATTTAGAACAATTTTCCACAGAATTTAATAAATGAAGGCAATACAACAAACTATATTTACGCAAAACAAAAACAAAAAAAAAACCACACAGCAACGCGGAAACGCTATCTCTGCAAACACAAACGAAAATATTTTCTCTAATATTTACATCTGCATGAGACTCCACAGTGTGGTGAACACACTCATTTCCATAACAATGCAATAAACAACAACAGCAACAACAATAAAAGAAAAATAAAGAAAATATTTTTTCACATTTTCATGGTTTTCAAGCTGCACCATATACACAGGGATGATATTATATTCTAATTAACTGGAATATTTTTCATTGTTTAATTGCTGTGCGATTTTATTTTGTTGTTAAGTGCTTTTTTTGAACAAATATGGAAAATGAAAAATTAAAGAAAGAAGAATTTTCGAAATGAGAAAAAAACTCACAGCATAATTACTGACTATACCTACACAATTGCTACCATTGTATTGTTAATTTTACTTATTGCTATTGTTATTATATTTATATTATAATGATGAGGTTCATCGTTTTGCTAGAAATTTTGCTGAGTAATTTTGTTGCACCTGGTATGCACAAACAAGAAGGGGAACTTTAATTAAAATGTAAGTTTTATAGTTAAAAAAATTAATTAGTTTTAACGGTGTTTAAACAACAACCAAGCACTTTAAAAGATAGCTTTGAGGAGTGTAGCATAAAATACGGGCTTTATACCCACTTGTTTCTTTAACCCTTTGAGACCGTATATGTTGCCATTGACTTTTTGTATGCATTTATTTAAATTTTCCGCTATAATTACAATTTTTCTAATTTTTTTTTTAAATATCTGAATAGTGTAAAATCCGTTAAATATAACAAATGTCATTTTAATACTGATTTTATGGTGCAATATTTAATGGCTATAATATGATCGATCCCATTTCATTTTTTCCCCAAAAATCTTCGTTTTTTTACTAATTGATTTATTTACAGTTACGTATTGTTGAAGGCACAATTTTATTCTCTTAGAAGTGCTAGGACAATGTCTTTCAGTAAAGCCAAAACATATTGCTAAATAAAATCAAGTATACCATAAGATAACTCAGTAACTAGCATCCGAATCAAAAAAAATTTGCCACATTTAGATTCTACGACCAAAAATTAGCTAAAATAATTTTAAAATTTCAATAAATATAATTCGACAAAAGTTCAGGTCTCAAATGGTTAAATATATTGACCATCAATTACAGTGTAAATATATATTGACCTACCCAAGTAAGAGTATGTAAGATCATAGTCTTACCGGAAAGTGAATTTTTAAAATAGTTCCCGTTGAAAGTATTATAATATACCTTATAATAGACTTCTGTGTGAAATAACATTTCTTACTTAATTCTACATTTATGACAAAAAAAAGAATCATAGAACAAATAATTATAAAAAGTCTTTACACAGCTCTCCTGAAAAATCATCGTTTTGCATTTATCATATTCTTACTTGGATAGGTCGATATGTACTTCTGTATGTATGTATGTATATTGTATATATATCATCTACGTAGAATTGTAGAACAAAAACTCATTATTTACATTTTCATGTTTTTGCGTTATGAGGCTTTTTGCATACACTTTTAACATTGCAGTCAATGAGATAATGAATTTAAAATTTGATTTTTCTTACCAAGTAATAAAGATAGAAAAATATCGTCTTCTATCTATAGATAGATAATTGAAAATTACATATGAAAATGTGAAAAACAAGTTTTCGACAAAAGTGTAGATAATGACTTTTTCTTCTACATTGACGATATATTATATACCATATATGTACATAAGGGTGGATTATTTTTGTATGGAGATTTTTGGATTTGAGATTTGGATTGGGCCAAAGCCCCGGGGCGGAAAACTTGTGTTATAACCTTAAGTTTAAAATTTTGTGCAAAAAAAATTATATTTTGGCTTTGGCAAATCTCAGTTTTTAAAAAGCGATCCACATATGTACATATATGTACGATATGTATAGTACATATGTATGTACGTATGAAGTATGATGTAAATTAAAATATCAATACAAACAAGTTTGTTTAGGGAAAAAAATATTAATTCAACTAATTCAGAATCAACCAAATAATTCAAAAAAAAATACATTTATCTATGTACAGTGCTGTGCATAAAAATAGGTGTAAGGCATATTTTGTATAAAAAAGTCGGAATTCAGTAATTTCTCCTAGTTGTTAGAATTGATATCTGAGAAATCTATGAATGCTAATATTTTCTGAAAATATGGAAGGAAAACAAGGACAGTTGAAGGATTTAAGGATACCCTCGGATCGGTTACTTAAAACCTTTTTCACTGATGAAGCTTTACCTCTACACTACATAAATTTTATCAAAACTTCAAATTCTAATTCTGTTTCTGGAAAACTATGTTTTTTCACATAGGTTCATTCTATGTGAAAAAAACATACAATATACTGACGAAATATAACAAATAAGGAAGAAATAACATAAAATTGATTGCAGCGCCATAACAATAGACTTTGAAACTTTTTGATCAATAAATGAAATCTTTATTTTTTTATTCTCTATCTTTTTGGACATCTAGTGAATAAATGATAGATGAATAAATGAAAATTTAGTACACACAGTACCTCATCCTCCCCTATACCTCGTACAAATAATTCCAAAAACAATAGATACCTTCCTCTAGGACTACATGATAAAGTGTAAAAGATTTAGACGCATGTTTTGACTTAAAATTTCACAATTTCTACAGTGATTCTGAAGAAACGGTTTAAACTCCATATACCTGACTTTCCTTTGATGTTACGCTCATATGGATATAAAAAGCTCCAAGTGACGTTTTCCTTCAAATGAAATCATTATCATTTAACTTAAAAAAGCTTTTGATTTAAATACAGTTTACTCAATTCGGTTTTTATCTTTAAAACGAGTGATACACATTCGTAAATCATTAATGACATATAATTTGTCTCATTGCAATCATTCCAAGTCAAACAGGATAAAAAAATCAATTCTGCGTAGTCTAAAATCATCTTTACAATAGGTACCTATGTATGTACATCAGTACACAATTGTTATATTTAAGAAAATAATTTTATATATTTATAAATTTAGACTACCCACACATTTATAAATATATAAAATTAATTTCTTAAATATAACAATTTTGTACTAAATTATGTATAAGAACTTATACATTGTGGTGATCAATAATTCAAATCCCGATTAAAAGTTCAAATGGACATATTGGTGTTTTTTTAATATTTATAATGTAAATATGTTAGGTACAAAGATTCTACTAAGAATTACTAGATTAGTTGTTTATACGCATATACGAATAGACCATTTATTTTCTAAACAGATTTAATAAATTTTCTTATGAAAATGACTTGAATGTTATGTGTTTATATGTGTGGTGTTTTTAGGGGATAAAAGTTTTTTTTTCACGAATAAAACTTTATACAAAGACAAATTTTTTCACTTTTTTAAACTAAATCAAACTTTAAATTCATCTTTGGTAACTTGTTTAGGGAGAGTAATATAAATGTTAACAGTGAACGTATATACGTACGAGTACATACCTACATATAAAGATATAATGTATACCAGAAACATACATATTTACGCAGGTATTTATTCAAACGAGAAAAAGTTGTTGTAAACAAATTTATTTTCATGAGTTAGTTTCCACCTTATTTTTCATCATTTTAATATGTTTGTAGAAAAAAGGTGATACTGTATAGTTATAGTCTATAGTGTATACTTATATAGAATTATATACATATACATATATAGATAGGTTTGTATTCTATTTACTATACACATATACATATATATGCATGTATGGGTAAATATGGGTAAATTCTACAAAGTGGACTTTATTAAAATAAATGTATTGAATCTAAGAAATATTAATGAAATTTTCATAACATTTTTGCAACGGTTAATAAACCATCTTTTTATTTTTAAGAATATGATTTTGTAAAATTTAGGAAATCGGCTTCTTTGATTTGATACTTATTTTTATTTTTTATGTTTTTTTGAAAATATAACATTATAGAATCTTAGAAATTATTTCATAATTATATTATATTCAGTTGATTTTTTAGAAATTAACAAACTACTTTATAAAATATACAATTTAAATATTCTATTTGTCGAAATAAACAAAATCTTCATTAATTTAATGAAATATTTTAATTATCATAAAATCTAAATATTTTAAGAAATGCAATTTATAGTTTTAATGAAAAATTTCTTTGGACGAATATACACAAAATCTTTATTAAATTTATAAAATAATTTATTGATTTTACCTATATTTTTTTTTTTTTAGTGTAACTTGAGATCTTTTGAGCTATGACGGCGGGGGTGGAAACACTGCTGGCAGGTTTAACCATGCCGTAAAGGTCAACTGATCAATGATAGAGAAAACCAAGAGAACATTTGAAAAAACCATATGCAGATGAACAAAGATGGTTCTACTTTATAACATACATATTTTCATACGTACTTTAAATTATATTACGTCAATCAACCCAGAAGCTGCAAGGTTTGATGAGCAAAGATAGAACTGAATCAGGTAATTAGTTTTTCATATTGATAAATCTCTGAAGTGTTGCTTTTAAGACAAATGTTGAAAATAGATTATTTTTATTATAATTATGTACATAATAAGAAATGGTATGAATATGAATGTGCAATTAATTTAAACCGTTTATAATAATCTACAATAATCCAAGCATTTGAGGCCTTACATCGATGCAACAACTTTTCGACTCAACGCCGCAGCATTTCTAAACATCTTTGTTTAATTATATACTTTAACATATTATAACCGATTATAATATATCTGTGTCCCGTGTGAGTACTTGTGTCTTATCTAGGATTTTGTCTGTACAACAAATATATACATATGTATGTTGAATACAAATGATTAAAAAACGTAGAAATGAAAGAAAATTAATTACAGCGCCATAACGGAAGGTCATAGAACTTATTGGTCTATTAACGAAATCTTAATTTTTTTAATCTTTATCATTTTCGTCATAATCGTTTTTTCCATAATTTAAATATTTTTCGAGTAAATGATTAAATACCCTAGAAATTACACAAAATTGATTTCAGCGCCATAATAGTAGAAATCTTAATTTTTGTATTCTCTGTAATTGTGATTATCCATTATATTCATTTTAGCTACATTCTGACTATCTTTCCAGTATGAATGAATAGTTTATATCAAAACTAAGTGGACACTGCAACATAGCCTCCCATATACATTGTTCGATTTGTTCCAAAAACAATAGAGATCTTACTTCTACATGATAAACTGTAAAAATTTGAGGTTTCTATCTTCAGCCGTTTCACGGCGTTAGCATTTTTTTTTCTACGATTATTATTAAGGGGCATTATAAACACGGTCCTAATTCCTCTAATAACAATTCGGTATCTTTAAATTATCTATTTAATATCTACAATTCCTATCCGGTATCCACATAAATATGTCCTTAAATTTTTGAGTATAAAATGATACCTGTTTGTATTCATAATAGCAACATCAAAGGTAAATCTACAGGTACGTATAAATGTACATAATATGTTTTCTAAGCGTTTTAAATTATTCTAAATTATGCATAAACGAAATCACTTGAAAAATTTTGACATATTTTTCTCGGTCGTTACCGCTAACAAAATACACAATCATAATTTAATATGCTCAAAACTAACAAATTACCAGATTATTTAATTAAATATTCGTAACGGCCATAAGCCCAAAATTGCATTATTCACGATTGACGATCATTATGCAATCTACTATATATGTACGAAATTGTGTATGTAAGAATACCGTATCCATATTAAAGATGACAAAATCCAACACAGCAAGCACGGAACGGAAAAGAAGCGAATTTTTACTTTCATTTCACCTGACTGCATTTTTAGTAGAGTGTAATAATACAATAATTTGATGGTTTGATGGTTATCAAATGCGATTTAACATTAAGTGGTGGCCAAACTATGAACAATGGCGAATAACATCCTCAAATTGTACTTATGTATATTTATAGTTGGTATACAATACAGATACACGTATGTAATACTCTATGTACGTACATTTATTGCTGCAACAATAAATAATAAAGAAAGTACAGAATTTAATTAATTTGATTTTAATGAGTTCATTGTAAATACCCATCATGTAATTTTTAATGTTCCATAGAAGTTAATAGGAAGAGGTGTGAAACCTTTGATTATGTAGAGGTGTAGGTATCGCATATAGATATACCAATCTTACTATAGGTGTTGTTATCGAATTCAAATATTACATTTTGCATAATTTTTGATTATTTTAAAATTTAAATCAAATCTTTTCGGAATGGAAGTGATCTAACATAGTCAAATAGTTTACGAATAATTTATCGCTACGAAAATGTTATTTTGGAATAGGAAACAATTTAGGTAGGGGCGATAGTTGAGAAAGATGTGCAGATGAAATATGTGTACATACATATTAATTACTTGAGAAAAAAACCACTTTCTCGCACTCGGATCCGTGGAGTAAATTAATAAAAATTTGTGGTTTGCTGATTTAGATCTGAAATCCCAAATATGTATGAAGATGATTTGATTAGGCTTCTTGAGTAGACATTTTTTGTCGTTAAAGTGGTAAAGCGGTCCTATGTACGATTCACTAATCAAATGGCTCAGTTGAAGGAGTGGTTCCCTTTAGAGCGGGAGGTCCCGGGTTCAAGATCAACTACGGGAGTGAAACATGATGAGTTTTTCTCTGGTATGTTGATGTTGATCTGAGGCCGGGTGGTTGGATTACACTTAAAAACAGTCTAAATATTTGTAATTATCTTTAGAATGGCAATGCTTAAAAAAATGGGGGTGGAATGGCGAGCATTTGTAAGGTTTCCAGAATAAGAAACATAACAAGTGATGCAATTGTTCCACATAAACAAAGATTGTCATGCATGTCAATTGAAATAAAATGTTAAATAGAGTTACAGTAAAACGTGGAATAGGTATGGAGTCAAAAAAGTGGTGCTGGGTGCAATAAGCCTGACCTATGTTCGATTCATATCCGAACAATAGTAAAAAGTAATCAAAGTGGGAAGGAGGCATAAAAAAGTTAATGATCGTCAACAAAACCGAAAACATCCGGGAATTGATTTTTGTTTTTTAAAGTTTGGTAATTTCCATAGAAAATGGGATGATTTAATAGAGAAGGATAGAAAATGCTCTTATCTGAATAGCGTGATTCTTTTCTGTTATAAGTATGTATAAGCAAAATAACCGATAATACTAAATATCACTTTCATTACTATTATATGACTATGGATGGTAAAGCATTGAAAAACAACTGTAAAATTTGAATCTGCCAAAGAAGGATGTACCGAATCAAATTAAAACACAAACAGATTACTCATTGTCATCATCAAAAAATCAGTGACATACGTACCTACCAACCCATCTATATACAGCAGCCACATCTGTCACAATGTTTAAATTATACTTTTAAATTGACATAACAATTGCACGATGATGATCATGGATCGTGTTTGTATATTATAAATTGGAAGAGGAAAAAAAAACGAGAAAACTGGTCGACCACCTCTGTCGTAGACAAAACATGAAGATGAGAAGACGCGCTTTAATCAATGCACAACATTATAGGTAAAATTGAAATTATGTAATATATTTATGTACGGTTTGAACATCGTCGAGCATGCCATCGTGAACCAACAAATAACTAATTGATTTCTTTTGAAATAATCTGTTTAGTTTAATTAACTTTTCATTTATTGACACACATAAAAAATATGTTTTTTCCATACATATGTATGTACATTACCTACCTATATGTACGCGTACAAATCATCGCTATATGTTGCGAGTTGCGACATTGCTAAAAGCTAGAGGAGAGCGTGTCACAAATCAATCAGGTACGTCGCCTAAAAGGCTCCTCTCTGATATTATAATTTAATTGGACAAATATTGGGAATGTTAATTCCATAACCTTGACTTTTTTTCTTGTTTTATTTCAAGTATTTTTATTTAGTATAATTATGTGAATTGGTTAATTTACCTACTCGTTATTTTTTGGGTTATTTAAACATTCTTCAGTTTTTATACGCTTTTTTCACCATTTTGTTCAATTTTTTTTTTCAACTTTATTGTATAATTTTTATTTGTATAGAAGTAAAATAAATTTAGTGTATTAGCATTTAAAAGGTGAACATTAATTTTTCCAACATTAGAAACTACGGAGATTGAAAACCGACTGGGGATGATTCTGAATCTGAGGCTGGGTGATTGGATTGCACTTAAAAACAGTCTAAAAATAATGACATCATCTCTAAAATGGCAATGCTTAAAAATAGAGTTGAAATTGCGAACATTTGTAAGGTTTCCGTAAAAAGAACACCTCAAGTCCGGCTTTGTTCGACAAAAAAGAGCTTGTCATGTCAATTGAGATAAATGTATAAATGTCTAATGAGCCCACCTATAGAGGCCTAAGGAATTTCGGACGCTTTAGGGCGCTCGCCCTCTCCCCACACAAACTACTGAGATATTTATAATACAATGAAAAAAAAATTAAATTTTCAATAATTTCAAATGTGATGCGGGCGTGGAAAACCAAAGCAAAATAAAAAAAGTCAAATACAAAAATTTAATTTTATTCCAAAATTCAACTTTTCTGCCCCGTTGCGCTTATGCAAAATTTGATCTGATGATCCACGCTAATGTTGATATGAAAAACCTGACTTTTTTTCTTTCTGCATATTTTGGTTTTTCACATAAGAAAAATATGTAGGCGTATGCATTACAATTACTATTACTCTTCTAAAACATAAATTATTAAGTGAACGTATTTTTCAGTATTGACAGTTTTGCCTCTGAGGCACATTCAACTTTTGACTCCTAATTAATTATGTTAATAGATTTTCAAAAAAAAAAAAAGAAAATTTAATATTGATTATTAGTCTTACTAGTAACATTTTTAACAAAAATATGAATTACAGGATATATCCATGCTAAAGCTTTTACTTTATATCTCAAAACACGAAAAAGTTACAAATAGTACCTACTACGTTGTGCCTCACGGACACATTTAATATTTGCGTCTTCGAATCGTGCATTTTTGCGATTATAGCTATTGTACCGGAGGGATCAGGTGTGTTATCTGACAATACCTACGAAGTGTTGTGAAATTCGTTTTCTAACACCTTTTCCGTGGTAATATTTTTTTTTCTACGATGAATATTAAGGGGCGTTAGAAACTCCGCACCAAAGTTATAATACGAATACCCTTTGATTAATATTATATGGGTATAGAAATTGAATATTCATGTAAAAATTAGGCAAATTGCCCTTATGTTCTTAGGGAGCATAACTCAACATTTCTACAATAACGTTAAGTTCCTCGGTCATGGCTTGGGGGTATAGCTAAGCCACCCTGTCATTAGGGAGGAGGCATACATTCAATGGCCCCTTCCTCGGGAATAGAGGCTGATCGGCAGGCTAGCAACCTACCAATCGTCAAACACAAACGAGGTATGAACACTAGGGTCGTTCAAAATGGCTATTTTGTTATATGGGGTCTCGACGAAGAATTTGATGTATACTTAAAGGTTTGCGTCCCTAACATACTTCCAGAATTTACATTTTTTGATTTAAGGGTAGTTTTCGGGGCAACAAATGCAATCGTGTAAAAACGGAATATTGGATTTATTTCTCAAGAAGACCGTGTTATTTCAAAACCGTGTAAAAACAAAATTGGGTATAATAAGTTACGTATACATTACTAATAGTCATACTGTGGGTGGACATACAAAGTATGCTCTAACACCATCAATCCACCTAACTTAACAATTTAAAACAATTTATTTAGTTGATCTTATTTTCTGAATAATACAACAAAACGTTTAAACGCAATAAACGATCACATTGATTGATTGCCATTGAATAACTATTGAATTTATTACTTTTAGCAATAAAATGTTGAAATGACCGCCTTGATCCTCTCTGAATAGCAAATACATACCATTCAAACAAATAGTTTGTGTAGGAAGAGTTTACTGTCACCTTTTTTTAGTTGAGACCTTTCTATTCAAAAGAGCTACATTTAATTCTGTATCACGACACGATTTTACCATATAAGAAGTATCTACACCTGTGTCTGAATGAAATAATATATTTTGCTGAAACTGAGATTGATTACTTATTCATCTGTTAACTGTGATGCACATACCTACATACATACATACATACATAATTTTATACAGGTATAGATATTCTTCATCATCATCACAATCATTCTACATTAAACACCGTGTAATTAAGATATTTTATTATTATGTAATGTTTTTTTCAGTTTAATTGTACTAATTTACTGATTATAATGCAGATACATTGTATGTAGAGGTACTTAGAATTTACCATTACAATTTGGACAAAATATAATATTTGATAGATGGAAATTTCGCGTGTTTCTCATGGTTTAACGATTTCCTATATTTATGTGCGGTAATGTAGTTCAGAAGTATCCCTTTTTACTATGATCTCTTTTCCCTTATTTTTTTTTATTTACCTTATTGTATGTCTCACCTCTGACTTTGGGACATGGACTATTTCAGACATATATGTACAATGAACATTTTTGTGCAAACTGGCAGTTGTTCCGTTAGACTTCCGTTACGATTATAGATACATACATACATATGTATGTGGTTGAATAATATTTATTACAAAGTATAGAATAGTTAATAATAATAATAATATGGTTGAATGACAAAAAAACAAACGAAGACGACGCGCTTTTACTGACTGACTGTTCATTTCGTGTTCTTACTGAAGTCTTTTTGTATCCATGCCAAAAGTGCTGAATTTGTATTCTTGATATCTTTTAATAATGCCAAATGTGTTGATGCCAAATGTGTTGTTTATATTATTCGCCGTCCGGTGGTTGAATATGCTGCGTTGCAGCACTAATCCCACATGTATATCCCTAAGTGATTATGTATGGCTTTAAAAAACTTCGAGAGATTTTTATTTTGACATAACTCGATTACACTTTTCGATCCGAATTTCCGTCCATTCCAAATATTGCAAACTTTACAGCTTAGCGGTAAGAAATTATTCAAAGAAAAAGATAGAAGAAGAGGAAGAAAATAAGTTAATCCAGATTCAGGTACTCAGGTAGGAGAAGAACCTATAAGTTATATACTTTTTCGCGTACGAACATTTAATATATCAGGACGACTATAAGGAAAAACAGTACAGAGATAAAACAAATCACGACGACTTTAAACGTGAGCCAAATTTTCAAATACTTACATTTGCATAGAATGTGTTCTGCAGTTTCATCTTCTTTGAGTCAGAAGAATGTCCTATTCTATATCATTTGATTTGCTCTTTTCTACCTACTATTAATAACAAAACGATATTTTCAAAAAAGGTAAAACTGTAGAACGATTAATTTGGATTTTTTTTTAAATTTATTTTATCAGAAGTCATATTAGTAAAAGTACTCTCGATCGACGGTGATTGAAATTGTTTTTTTTAAATGGGTTGGTAGTTTATAGGAATTACCACAACAAACTGAACAAAGTTGTTGGGGGGCAGAAATTTTTGTTTACGCAATGCAAAAATCAACTCCTTAAATAACATTAAAACCATTACATCAAGATCTCGATTTGGGTTCCACAGAAAGCCAACACAAATCAAAATAATTTAAAATTCAAATATTTCAAAATTAATATAATTCAGAATTCAGATACTTCAAAAATCAGATAATGCAAAATTCACATGGTTTAAAATTCAAATAACTCAAAATTCAGATAACTCAGAATTCAGATAATTAAAAATTCAGTTATTTTAAATTGTTCCTTTTTCAATTTTCTTTAACAGAAGGGCTAAGTAACTAAGGATTTCTTTGATAATTTATGCAAAATAATTACGAAATTCATTTATTATATCATTAAATTCATTATTGATACATATTCAAAAATTTTAAAATATCGAAATCTTAATTTATCTGAATTTTAACATAAACAAACTATATATAGACGACCATTTTCGAACAACTAAAATGAACACATTTTTTACAACAACAACAATGAAAC